>CAWVNO010000778.1:0-11000 GCA_963930645.1 Salticus scenicus
GTTCAAAATTGGTATATAGAGGTTATCGATACTTACAAATCGATTGCGGATATTTTCGAATTTTTAAAATTATTAGGAGGGGCGGGAAGGATGGTGGGGCGGTAAGGGGGAGGCTATGGGCAAAAACAAATAGAAATACAGTTAGGCCGTTCAAAATTGGTACAGATAGGTTTTAAAGGCCTGCAAGTCGAATGGGGATATTTTCGAAAGCGTTAAGTTATTAGAGGGGCGTGAAGAGTGGAGGGAGAGGGGGGGGAAACAAAAATAGAGTTAGATCGTTCAAAATTGGTATATAGAGGTTTTCGATACATACAAATCGATTGCGGATATTTTCGAATATGTAAAATTATTAGGAGGGGCGGGAAGGGGGGGGGCTACGGGGCAAAAACTAATAGAAATACAGTTAGGCCGTTCAAAATTGGTACAGATAGGTTTTAGAGGCCTGCAAGTCGAATGAGGAAATTTTCGGAAGTGTAAAGTTTTTAGAAGGCCGGGAAGGGAGGGGCGGAGGGGCAAAAAAAATAAAATAGAGTTAGATCATTCAAAATCAGTACATAGGGGTTTTCGATACCTACAAATCGATTGCGGATATTTTCGAAATTTTAAAATTATTGGGAGGGGCCGGAAGGGGGGAGCGGTGGGGCAAATAATAAAAATAGAGATAGATCGTTCAAAACTGGTTCTTAGAGGTTTTTGATACTTACAAATCGATTGCGGATATTTTCGAATTTGTAAAATTATTGAGATAGACGGGAGGGGGGGGGCGAAGGGGAAAAATAATAGAAATAAGAGTTAGAGCATTTTGGGAATTTTTTCCGAAGGCAGTGAGAACCCGGTGCGACATTTTTCCTAATCAAATTTTGTTTCTCTTTTTTTTCACGTGATAAAAATTAATGCAATTTTGAGAATTCATTATAGTGATTCATTTAAAAATAGGGACCAGCGAAGCGGGCGTTGCCTGCTAGTAATTATATATAATTAAAACAGTCGTAGAATAATTTATCTCATCTGGAACTTTTGTATACAATTAAAAGCAGTATATCCACAAAAGATCGGAATTAAAAATTGTTAAATTTGTATTCAACTCGAGCAGGTTTTAGACAAAACGTAACTAGTTATTATATATATATATATATATATATATATATATATATATATATATGATTTTTCTCCCCCCCCCCCCCCCACAGTGTCAGCTTTAAGGTATGCTTTTTGAAGCAGAAATTTATTAATACTTTTTTTCATTAAATATATATATATATATTAATAAAAAATATTTTTTAATGAAAATTATGCATGGAATATATCTGACTTAGTTTGTTCTAATGTATTGAATTTGAAATTTGAACGTAATAATTTTTCGGAAAGCTATGGACTAACATTTTTCATATTCATTTCACATTAGCATCCTCGGACTTTCTCAGTTCATACTGCTATGTGAATTTGAGAAAAAAATATAAATTATATGACTTTCGGGTTGATTTGGTCCAAATACCTCCCCCCCCCCCCCCAAGGAAAATACACATTTAAAAAAAAAAAAAGGGTGTTGAGATTTGAGAAAATGAAGTTGTTGCAAGTTTTAATATATAGTCTACCCCCAAAAAATAGTCGTTTTTTTTTTTTTTTTTTTTTTTTTTTATTGCACATTAAAAAAAAAAAAAAAAAAGACTGGAAAATTCGAGTATTTTGCTTGAGTTGAACACAACTGACAGCAGCTGTTTTATTTACATTTAAAGCAGAATTTTAAATTAATAAAATAATACACTATACATTTCCAAAAATCTCTGTATAACAAGAGTAAAACTTGTTTAAAACACTCGTTCTATAATTTAATTAATCATTTTTTCTATTGAATATATAATTATCTGTTTGAAGAATTCTATACCGCAAATTATAAAATGTTAATTTTTAGAAAATTGATATTGTAATTTTTTTTCAAAGCATAACATTGTAACTAATTCTGTAAAACACAATCTGAATGTGGAATCATTCCTTTTAAACAAACATTGAAATAATAGAGACTGTCTGCAATTAATATTTTGCACCTAGTACACAACAGTCTAACTTCACAACAGCTTAATTAAGAAAATACATTTGTCTCTAATTTTAATTTTCATATAAAGTTAGCATTGTTTCTTTTCCATAATGAAAATATAACGCACACGCACACACATACAAAAAAAAAAAAAAAAAAAAAAAAACAGGGCGTTTGAGCGCTGCGAGAGAGAAAGATGGAGACAGACAGAAACGGATAAGGGGAAATTGATTAAGAATGTAATGTATCTAAAATAAAATATCTGTTTTGAAAATATAAATATAACTCGAAATTTCTTTTAGATGCAACTCTTTTCCAAAATAATAATAATAATAATAATAAATAATAATAATAAATAAATAAATAAATAAAGATAAATAAATAAATAAAGATAAATAAATAAATAAATAAATAAAAATAAAAAATAAATAAGTAAAAATAAAGTAAAATAAAATGAGAGAAAGAGAAATAGACAGATCAGGTTATATTAATTCTTCATATTTTATTAAAAAAAAAAATCTAGGCAATAGAGAAATATCCTCCAAATTATAAATCGTTACTTTTTTTTTTTAAATCAATGTGTTCATATACTGGGCAGTGATGCCACCAGCTGAATCATGCGAATTGGTTCCACCAAATTTGATATGAAGATGATTTATAAGATACGTTCAATAAATTAAAACATTATTATTATTATTATTATTATTAATATTTGTAGTTCCTTAAGTGGATTTCGCGTACAACTCATATAAAAACTTGGAGAGAATGGGCTCTCTGTTTAAGATTGAGGATCATGTTAGTACCACTCCGCTGTATTTATTAGGATTATAAATTGATAATAACAAGATAAAATATTTTTCCCTTTTATTTAGGTCAGTAAATATCGAATTATTTAAATCATATCTTGGTTATTTAAAGTTTAGCTGTGTATAGTTAAAACGTTTAAAATTATACAATGATATGGTTGCCAACATTTTAATTTATTCCGGAGATGTTTTAGCCTAGTCTTTATTTCGCACTACTTTATTTACTTAATATTTTTCTCCAATATATAACTGTGATAAAACAAGAAAAAAAAAACTTAAAATAAAAGTGGTACGAAATAATGACGTGTTTAAAATGGTCCTCAATAAATTAAAATGTTGGTAACTGTGCATTGGAAATAAAATTATACAATTAAAATATATTGTCATCAAATTACTGTAAATCAATTCTTAGAGTACCATACGTAAAAGCATAATTTACGGTAAAATGGCTTATATTATTGCAGTTAGGAATAATAAATGAATAATGTATTGCACGTATAATTCTCATTTATTTTAACATATTGACGTTAGTGATGTATTTTATGTACTTCAAAAAAATAAAATTCTGTACAATTAGTTTAAAAAAAAAAAAAAAAAAAAAAAAATCAGACAGCCAATTTTATCAAACATAAAGCTTTAAATTTACACTTGTACAAACAATCTGCATATTACCCTCAGTTTCAATAAATGTTATGTTTTGAATAAATGAATATTTACGAAGACCCTGTTATTCAAGTTATTAAATTTATTTCATAATATATCTCTTTTAGAATAAAATGTGTTATTAAACAATTGAAAATGCAAATACATCTCTAAATTCCTTTCAGATCCAAATAAATTCGAATGCACATATTGGAGTAATAAGATGAAACGGAATCAATGTTTTGTTGCACTAGGTAACGTGTAGTAGTATGATGTTTCGAAATGAAATTGAGAGACATCGATATCTCATCTATTAGAATAATATTTACATACATGTGATGAATGTAATCAGATTTCCACTGGATGTTCAATTAAATTCTACCCTTAAACTATTTGAGAATAGGCAGCTGAATTTGAATTAGCCTGTCAGTAATACATTGAAAGCAGCGCTTATGCATTTTATCGGAATTACTCATGGTGCTTCTAATTAAAGATAGAAATAAAATATACGTATATGTAATTTTTAAGCAAAGATATCGATGATTTTTTTACATACGCTTAATATTAAATAGAATTTGACAATATTGAGATTATTTTTTAAACATTCCTTTGCTTTTAAGTTCTGAAATAGTCAAAAACAATTTTTATCTGAACTATATACACAATCTTTCCAGTTAATAGTCCCTACCATTATAAGTATCCGTCTCTTTTCCTCACCACTTTTTCTGTACAAAAATTATCTTCGAACGTAATTATGATTAAATAAGAAGAAAAATAATTCCAAAAGAAACTGGTGTGGAAAAAAAAAATGTGTACTAACAATACTACAAAATACCAATTAGGATATTGGCAGATATGATTTATACCAGTAAAAATATCTTTTATTGAGTAATAATGACTTGTTCCACATAATACAATGCATATATTCAAACGTATTCCCTAAAACCTTCATGTCCATCTAGTAATCGATCGATTAGTGCTTTGGCTTCCAGCTATAAAATACTAGATTCGAATCTGGATTCAGACATAGATGCTAGTAGTGGCTCGTAATACATTCCATAGATAAATATGTGCTATATGTAATACATTCGATATTTTCCATAGGTCCCATGTTATGTTGGGGTCAATCTCATTTGAAAATCTCTGAAAATAAATGCGAAGACAAGAGGCGAGTTTTAGTAACTATAATTTTGTTCTATGACCAAATTCTAGGAAATCAAGCGAAAATATCTCGCAATACAGAGGATTCCTGATTTTCATAATATTTGTAATATTGCTTCACAATCTAGAAAAGTGTAAAATAGAATCTCGCGACCATTACGTCTATCCAGGTTATTTGTTTAGTTTATACCCATAACTATGTTTCTAGTTTAGGGATATAGAAAATGGCTATTTATTTGTTCTAAATGAAAGTGATTTTTTTTTTCAGTTAAGTGACAATTCAAAAAAAAAAAAAAAAAAAAAAAAAAAAAAAAAAACTTAAAAATGAAGCTATCCAAAAGCTTTGGTTTTTATATGTAAAATAGAAATAATATAAACAACAATTATTTGCTGAATAACGCCAGTGCTTACCAAATATAAGATAGATGCGTAATTAAAAAAAAATCTAAACTGTAAAATATATCTAAGCGTTATACTCAATTGCGCGTTTATTCTTCAAACATTTTTTAAGAAAGTATTGCAATCCCGATTTTCGAAATGATTTTGTATCTTGCATGGCTCAAAAACGAATATGATCGTAATATGTTCAACATTTGCATTAATGATTGTCATGATGTCTAGTTGTACGCCTGTAACTTTGATCTTAATACGAGCTCCCCTTTTATATATAAATAAGATTTTACAAGATTTTTTGTGACGTCTGTGTGTGCGTATGTGTGTATATACGTGTGTGCGTATCTTGCATAAATCAAAAGCGGTTGAACGTAGAACATTGCAAATTGGTATATAGATTTGCTATAACATCTAGTTGTGTACATTTTTTTTTTTTTTGTTTTGTTTTTCTGTACATTTTCGTTTTGGAGATATTTACGAAAGTTATAGTCATAATGACCAAAAAATACAACAGATTTGGCCATTATATATGTCCTACCACCATAGAGATTTCAAAAGATGCTAATGATAAAGACCGTAATGATATTCTTTAGAAAGTTGTCGACTTTATTGCATGCAGAAAGTCACTGTAAAAAATATGTCCTATTTGCTGCCAGAAATTCTCTGTAATTACAAAAAATACGTTTTGACAACGTAATTTTTCGTAAATTACACGTATTTTCACATATTACAGGGAATTTCTCGCTGCAAATAGGACATATTTTTTACATTGTAACTATTGAAGACATAAGCAGGCTCTAGTCGACAAATTAATTTCATCTAATGAATATCCAGCCCGTAGATAGAGTAAATAGAGCCCGTAGATAGATAGCGTGTAATGATATTTTTATGAAATGTCTAAGCATTGTTTTGCATGGCGAGCTTATTCTTAATTCTCTTTTTTAACAATTTATATTACTATTTTAAATGTATGTAAAATAGCAAACTTTGCTACCTAAAAATGTTTTACTTAATATATGTATTTTTTTTTTTTTTTTGCAAATGCTGGAAAATGATTAAATACATTACTAATACAGTTATAGATAGAAAAGCATTATGTAATAATTTTCTTAAAAATATTTGTAAAATTTTATCGCTAATTACTTGCATTAAATGTGACCATTCCATACATTCATTTAAAACAAAACGCTTCGGAAAATGTTCTGCAAATATATTTTTTCATTCATTTATAAATACTTAAGAAAAGGAGAAGAACAAAAGATTTTCTCTTTCGAAGAAAGAGAAAAAAAAAATTGAAAAAAAAAAAGTTTTAAGAAAAAAAAAAAAAACCTTTTTTAATTAGTTTCAAAAGATAAATGTTCGAAAATGTTCTTGTTCCATTTATTCTAGACTCACATTTCTTCTTAAACTGTAGTTTTTTTTTTTTTTTTTTTCTTTTCTTTTCAAATAGAAATTTCTAATCTTTTTGCATGTTTTACTGAAAATAAGGTGAACATTGATATGAAAATTATAATAACGTCTTTTTTATATCAACGTTCAATATTAAAAACAAATGTGATATTCATACATAAAAATTTTGTGTAATGCACTTTTGAATCGGTAATAGTGCTTAAAGTGAAGTTTATTTCCTTCGGAAACACATATAATATATTACGTCTTATTTTAATGCACGACAAATATCCATGTTAAGTGTATAAAACTGTCAGGAAAATTGTACTGTAGTGTTATGTTTTTTTCATACAAAAATTCAAAACTTTTTAAAATTAACACCATTGGTTATATATTCAAAAAATATAAGCTAAAAAAATTACCCTACTAAAATTACCTTACTAAAATTACAGTAAGTAAAAAATGAAAACTACCTCATTTTAAATGCAGTCAAGGTTGCCACAGGCGATTTTTTTAAAAATTATTTTCGTACCACTATTTCCAAAACATTAAATTCATAATAATTTATGCAGATAAAGTGCAAAAAAAAACTGTGAAAATATATTATAAATTTTATTTTTTTGAAATAGTGGTATGAAAAGAAAAAAAAATCGCCTATGGCCGCCCAGTTCAGGGGAAAAAGATAAAATAGTTTTGCTGGTTTAAGTATTCTCGGAGAAGTAGTGGCATGTTGCAATCTTTATTTTCATTCCAATGAAAATTTCAATAACGTCATTTTAAATGCTTTTTTGGAAACCATCTTCAAATGTTGCATTCAAGTTCAATTTACAGGGTCTTCGAACATTATAGGATCGGCGAAAATAAACTTTCTATTGTAAAAATTTATACTTTATTATATATATATATATAATCAATTTTAATGGAAGAAAAAGAGTTTGAATTGTAGAAGTTTTTAGTACATTAAATTTCAGTTAAGTCATTTCAAGCATCAGTCACAGACTATTTCGTAATTTAACGTTGCGGGAGCCAACTCAATGTGAAGAGGATGAAGTTGTACTATTACAACGGCACTACGGCCCAGTTTCTGTTCGTTAAAGGACTCCGTCTTAATTCGTATGTCTTACACTGTTGCTATTTAAAAGTATGCAAGTACTTACCTGCTTTTCTTGTAAGTTTTGAGTACTTACAGTTTTACAGTTTTACAGTAACAACAATAATTATAATTGATGAAAATCCAGTAGGCAATGGTTTTTGAAGCCTGCTGCCTCAGTTGGCAGACATACAACCTTGCCTATTAACTTCAAAATTTTTATTAGGAAATTACACAACACCTTAGGGTTGTATAGAATAATTTGACTTCATACACAACTAGTTATTTCACTGTAACTAATCAGAGTTAGTTTGTCGTAAATCTTATTTTATAGTAGATAAACTGAAAAAGATTTTTGTCTAAGAATTTTATTTGTAGATACTCCAAAATTGTAATAGCTACTTTGTATCTTCTTTCCAGAACCATATTTTTTATAGTAATCGTCTGTAATATATTTCCACTTTAGATTAAGTTAAAAAATACTGAAAGGTTATGTATTAGCAAAACTCAGATAAAAATGCACAACACCTATTTCCCAGTGCAATTGGTGGAACGCCGGTGTCATCTCCTTGATTGAGTAGCACGATGTCATGATACGCTGATATTTCCATTTTTGGTGTATGAACGAATAAAGAAATTTTTCTCACAACTCAAAATAATGTTAAAAACTTGACTAATTGTATTACGTTGAGAATACGCTTTATCGGAGTACCTGCGGAGATCTGTATCAAAAGTCCTCAAACTTTTATGAAAGCTGGGAAATAATGGTGGAGAGTAGCAATGCACGGAACAGATTAGAAATGCCCAGCAAATTTGCAATTTCAAATATCAATTATCCTCGAATATGATTCCTTCATAAAATGTAGCATTAGAAAAGTAAAAAAAAAAAAAAAGAGCTTCTCCGCACATTTGTACATCCTAAAATATTACTTTTTTTAAGTACAAAATATTGGTCATTATCCTTTTTTATAGTGTATACTGGGGTAATGTTTAGTTGATACTAAGTTGGCTTAATGTCGCAATAAGACTACGCAGTGGGCAATTAGCGCCTGTCTGGGATTTATTCCTAGGAGTTGACATAACATTTTTTTTTTTTTTTTTTTTTTTTTTTGTGGAAAGCATGATTTTTCACTTCCGTAACTTCCTGTGTTATTACATTTCGTAACATGAAAGGTATTCTAGTCATTGCAAATTTTACGTACACCAAACTGTAAAAGAACTACAAACATATTTTTATGATTTTTTATTAAATTTAATAATAATAATAATAACTTCTAGAAGGTTTCTTTTTTTTTTTTTTTTTTTTTTTTTCATAATTTTAGCAAAACAGGAATTTTTTTAAGACAGGAAATAGGAAGGGGAATATAGGAATTTTTTAAAGACAAATGCCACTACAAATGTTACAAATACACCAACTTTTATGTTTTCCCTCTCTCTCTCTCTCTCAAAAAAAAAAAAAAAAAAAAAAAAAAAAGGGGGGGGGCAATTTTCTTTTCTGTCGTTATGAAAATTCCTTTTTTGTTCCCCATTTTTTATTAATTGCGATTTCCTGTGCCCCTTGCGGCGTCCTGATCAACTCTTAATTTCTTTTCGCTGTCCAGGCCGTCTTGTCAACGCACGTAACAGTTTCCCCTGTTACACTTAGGTTTCTTCAAGGAGTTATTCATTATTTATTTATTTATTACTTATTATTTATTCATTATTTTATTATTATTATTATTATTATTATATATTAACTCCTGGTGCTTCACTCTGAATGATTTCTGCTTACGCGGAGACTTATTCAGACAAAAATTCTAAATTCTAAATTTTGGCTTTTCTTTTATTTACGGATAATTATTTTTATGTTTTTCTTAATTTCCGATGGCGGTAAACATTCGTTGCTACCAAATGCAGGTACTCCGAAACATCTCGTTGACTCGACTCAAAAAAAAAAAAAAAAAAAAAAAAAAAACTTTTTATGTACCATGTTTTAAGATTTCTGATGAATCACAGAGCGCTTAACAATGGGCATAAAATTTTTACAGTGATAATGACGTCAATTTTTGTGAAATGCATAATTTAACGTTTTATAATTTTTTAATGTTCACGTTTAATTAAATGTATTTATTTTTATGTCGAAATAAAATGAACTCGTGATTTGTTTTTGGAAACAATTAAATTATAGCTAATATTTCAATGGCTGTTTTAACGCTATTAGGATGTTATTATTTTCCTACTTTAATTAGTTATAAGAAAACTAATAAAAATTCGAAAATCAAACTTTAAAATATTGTGTTGACACCGGGTTCTGAGCTACTGTGTAAGTTTCAAATGCGTAGCTAGTAGGAAAGTTAGTTTAAAATAGATTGCAAGATTTGCACCGAACAAACAAACAAGAATAGAAGTTAATAAAAACATGGTAATAAAAATAATAAAAAATAATAATAACAGATAAAGTTTTCCTCGCAAATAAAATGACGAAAAGTATATAAAATATATTTTAATCTATTTTATTGCACAAAGTATAACGACTTTTACATACATTAGCTAAACGTAGAAAAACATGCTTGTGATATAATATACCATGTTTATCAATAATGTTTTTTTTTTTTTTTTTTTTTAAATAGAACTAAAAGACGTATTCATATGATTTCAAAACAGTATGATTTCGCCTACCGGGGCGAAAAACTTACAGGGGATGTAAAGGTACGAAAATGATTCGTAGTCACATAGCAGTGCGTGTTGGAGACAGAATCCTAATGAGACAGGGGTTTTTTTAGCCACTTTATAATTGTTTAAAAACATACCAGAATGGTTCCAATTTTTAGTAAATTCAAGACATTTGTGTTAATATAAGCATATAATGACAGAGACCTTTTCATTTTCTTAATATTTTTAAATATATTTCAAATGGTTAGACGCTGATTGACGCTTTCTAGTTATCTTAAATATCAAGAAAACAAAAAAAGGGGCGTGGTCAAAACTCATAGAGTTTACGTATTGGAGGTCAACAGCCATTCGCAAAAGTGTTAGGAGGAAAACTATCAATATATGATGAGAGCTAAATGACATTCAAAGAAGAAATGCTTTTGTTTGTTGAAGTAAGTTATGGATTTTCTAATAATTATACCCCTAATAACCCCCTTATCTCAGTGAGATTGTATTTCTGATCATCTATGTGATTCCGAATCGTCTTCGTACCCCTTACATCCCCTGTATGTTTGTCTCATAGGTACCGAATCACCTTGTATAAGAGGTAATTGGTAAAAGCGTATAAATAGAGTATTATAAATTGTTCTCAACTTTTTAATATTTAAAAAAAATAAAACCTTTACAGTTCAACGATAAAACTTGCAAATGTACCGGTAATATATTTTATATTCCTAAAATCGCATTTTTTGCCTTTAAAATTTTTCATGTATGAACTTTTACTTGATTCACAACGTACATTTTTATGATGTTTATACAGACTATTTTTTTTCTTGATTTTTTTTTATCTGGA
>CAWVNO010000779.1:0-70197 GCA_963930645.1 Salticus scenicus
TAATCATATAAAAAAAAAAAAAATCAATGTAACGAAACGTTTTTATAACCTCTCAATTATAAATTAAATTCACATACAATGTATTCTTTAAATTTTTATATTCTTCTCTCTTCCCACCTAAGTATATTTTTCTGATTGCAACTACCTTGAAATCTTTAATCATGTATTATTCTTTCTTTAACACAATGCAGATCTATAATAGCATGTAATGTCTTTTTGATAGTTCGGTCTCTCACCAGACTATCACCTAGGAGTGCGTAAAGACCGTTGCCGATTACCCATAGCGCAGTTCTAGTGCGACGTTAAGCCCAACCTAACTACCTACCTTTCATCTTTCAAATAAATGTAGTTTGCCACCTTTATGGCGCATTCTTATTTTTACACTATGGTACAATACTGTAAAACTAAGAACTTCCGTGTTCCCAGCAAATCATTTTGGCAAGAGTTAGCTTTCACTAAAAACCGTTGGATTAAAAAAATTGTATGAGTTTATACGTAACATAGTTACAAACATTTTTTCTCTATTCTTTTGAATTTGACTGCAATAGGAGGTTTGGCACATTGGCAGGAATTAAGGATTCATCTGAGCTTCACTTCCTTTCTGCCATGCAAGCTAACACTCTATGGTCTCCCACTCTAAGTTATTAAAATCACTTAATTAGTCTATGATAATAATTTTATATAACTGGTCACCTGTAAAAATTATATATACCAAAAATGACTAAAAAAACTTATCATGTTTAATCTACTTAAAAAAAAAAGCCTTCTTTATGGATCGAACACTATGTTATTGGCAGAATATTTCGGAAGTACTGAAACAATGATTTAAGATTACCTTCAAATGATTCTTCAATATATTTGGCCAATGAAAACCCTTTTACAAACTTGTCGCTTCGGCATATCAGTGCATAATTACCGTACTTATATTTGTTTAATTTTGATAATAAATTCTACTTGTGACGTATAATAACCAAAAAAAAATATATATATACAGACACAACATTATTTCATTATTTAAAACATGAAAATCTGACATTGACAGATTTTAATTTAGTGCCAGAGGCCTACTGCTAAACTTGTTAATATCGACAAATTCTTCTTTAGTTAATTCGTGACGATCTAAATTCCATGATAAAGTTTTCATTAAATCAAACCAATGTGTTTCAGCTGCAGATATTGTAACAAATAACGTTGGAAGTCCAAACTGTCTTATAGCCGCAAAACAACGTTTTTTCTCTTTTTCCCAATGAGGGGGAGGTGTGCCTTGGGGGGGGACTCATGTCAAAGGTGTGCCTTGGGGGGGGACTCATGTCAAAGTTGTACCTTGGGGTGGACTCATGTCAAAGTTAGGCCTTGGGGGGACTCATGTCAAAGTTGGGCCTGGGGGGGACTCATGTCAATGTTGGGCCTTGGGAGGACTCATGTCAAAGTTGGGCCTGGGGGGGGACTCATGTCAAAGTTGGGCCTGGGGGGGACTCATGTCAAAGTTGTGCCTTGGGGGGGAATTCATTCAATAAATCCCCATTCAATAAACCGACTGAAATAGGGGTACCTTGGGGGGGACTCATGTCAAAGTTGGGCCTGGGGGGGACTCATGTCAAAGTTGGGCCTTGGGGGGACTTCATTCAATAAAGCCCCATTCAATAAACCGACTGAAATAGGCCCTTAGCACTATTAAGAGTGTATTATAAAAATTCGACAACGCTGTACCGACTGAAATAGGGGTACCTTGGGGGGGACTATTGTCAAAGTTGGGCGTGGGGGGGGAGGCTCATGTCAAAGTTGTGCCTTGGGGGGGGGACTTCATTCAATAAATCCTCATTCAATAAACCGACTGAAATAGCCCCTTAGCACTAATTAAGAGTGACGTATAAAAATTCGACAACGCTGTACCGACTGAAATAGGGGTACCTTGGGGGGGACTCATGTCAAAGTTGGGCCTGGGGGGGACTCATGTCAAAGTTGGGCCTGGGGGGGGGACTCATGTCAAAGTTGGGCCTTGGGGGGGACTTCATTCAATAAATCCCTATTCAATAAACCGACTGAAATAGGCCCTTAGCACTAATTAAGAGTGTGTTATAAAAATTCGATAACTGTACCGACTGAAATAGGCCTCTAGCACTAAAAAAAAAATTCATAATTAAAATATAAGAGTCAAATATTGCTTTAACAGCAGAAAATACGATCAGATTTAAAAAGAATCCATGCAGTGATTCTCAGAAAAAAAAATCTAATTTAAGTTATAATTGAAGTGAAGATTATTATTTAGGTATATTTGAACGAGCTTAATGAATTGTTAAAATCCTGTTGACGAAGTACTAAAGTGATGTCTAATTTTCTATTATTAGAAACTGCGCATAAAAATATTCATGAATATCTTTAAATTAATGCTCTTAATACAAATTACATATTATACTAATTTAAACGAATATAATTCATCATGTAGTTTAAAAATTGCTTTATTTAAAATAAATATTATCTGGTACGGCACTCCACACGACTTTCTCTTACTATATATTTCAATATTATAAAGAGAGATTATAGATTAAGGAATAAGATGACAAGTACTTCATATAAACCTACGTTGAAAATAATTCAACTTAATTATAGGACTAATTTTATTTAACACGTAAGTATATGTGTCACTTTCAACTACCCGTTTGAATATAGCACCTATATTTATATAGAATTTAAGGCTGTAAATCTAAAAATTCATTTCAAATAATTAAAAAAAATTTTAACCTGCATCACTCCTTGTAATTTATTAATCTAAATCAAAATTTCAAGTAGCAATCTAATATAAACTTTAAAACATAAAATTTAATTGCCTGCAATAATTTCTTTTAGTTCCCCATCATACTATAGGTATGGGGAACCTTAGGTAATCGTGAAAATTTTCGACCTCGGTTTTTTGACTTTTTTACTCGTTTTCAGGTGTGAGGAATCCGAAAATGACAAAACTTGTATGGTGTCTGTTATTGTGCTAGTCTGTTAGTTCGTTAGTTTGTTAGTCTGTTTACACGATATCTCACGAACAAATGATCGCAGAGAGGTCAGACCAGTTTTAAAATATTACTTTCGATACTGGCAAGAACCCTATTGATTTACAACATTCGAATTAAAAAACTTCGTAAGTTATTAGAAATTTACGATTTTCTTAACATGGGAGAATAGGACAAAAATTCACTTAAACGTGCATTTAAAGGAAACTTTTTACTGTAAAAATGTCAGACCAGTTTTAAAATATCAGGTTTGAAGCCGGAATAAACATCAGTAACTATAAATATGCTACTTTGAAAATTTCGCAAGTTATTGGAAATTTACGAATTTCTTAACATGGCAGTATAGGGCAAAATTTCACATAAACGTCAATTTTTAGAGATGTTTTCATCGTAAAGGTGTCAGACCACTTTTGAAATATCATTTAGGATACTGGTATGAATATCACTGACTATGAATTTTCTAATATAAAAATTTCGCAAGTTATTAGAAATTTACGAATTTCTTAACACGGCAGAATAGGGCAAAATTTCACACAACCGTCAATCTTGAGGGATATTTCCATCGTAAAGGTGTCAGACCACTTTTGAAATATTATTTAGGATACTGACATGGATACCATGGAGTATGAATTTTCTAATTTACGAAATTCGTAAGTTATTTTGGAATTTACGATCCTCTTAAAATGGCAGAAGAATACAAAATTGAGCATAAACGGCCATTTTCAGGATCATAAATATATCAGACAACTTCAAAATAACATTTATGATACTTGTATGAACATTACTGATTACTAATGTTCTAATAGGAAAATTTCGTAAGCTATTCGTTATTTAACATTTTATCAACATAACAAAATTGAAAATTTTCCATATAAATATGCATTTTGAGGATTGTTACATTGGAAATAGTAGCATGAAAACTTCGAAATTTACCCTAAAAAAATAAATTAATTGATTAGAATAAGATAAATATATCGAAATGAACGGTGGATAGCCTATTAGGCGGGGATTTCATTCTGTCACTGTGTCAAGCGTTTTTTCAAATCCATTTCTCTTAACATGATAACTATGTTAAGAGAATGTTCTGCTCTAGAAATTTATGAATATATATATATGATGCCGGGAACTGAGCAGAGTCCACCTATGCCAACTAGTTTAATTTACGCTGATAACAGACGTAGACAAGGACCAACCGTTAAAATCTTGAATTTAGTATTCAGGGAACCTCAAAAAGCGGAATTATACAAAAAACACTGAAAATTTAACTTAAAATAATTTTTGTTTACATTGTGGGTATGAGAAATTTATTTTTATTCCTGAGCAGTTTTCTTGGACATGGTGAAATATAACAAAGCACTTTTACCAATCACATTCAATAGAAAAGAATGTTTTTGCTTAATTATTAGTAGACTTATATTTCGTTTATAAATTATGTACATATCACATTGCGTACTTATGTGCAGTTTTATATTAATAACAAACAGTACAACATGACATGCACTTTCAGAAATTTACAAGAATAGTCCGACTATATTCTATTTCTTTTGGATAGCCCTGTAAATGAAATGTGAATAATTTTCATGCCATATTCTACACAAAACATGCTTTCATGCATGCAAAAAAAAATGTTCATTTCATTTAGTTTAGTACAATTTATACATACATAGCCCAGGGTCCCACTTCTTAAGCGTGTATTGCCATCGATGTTATATATGTATGCAAAATTTCAGCACAGTTGGACGATAGGAGGGGAATTAAAATTCGAAACAACATTTAATTTGGGTTTAGTCCAGACACCACCCCTAAAACCGTTACTACTTAAGCATGTATTATCATCGGAGTTATACATGTATGCAAAATTTTAGCTCAATCGCATGATAGGAAGTGAGTTAACATATGAAACAAATTTTGAACTGTAGTTGTATCATCAGGGCTCCACCCATAAATTCATTAATACTTAAACATGTATTGCCTTCAGAGTTACATATATATATACATTCAAAATGTCAGATCAGTCGGATGGTAGGAAGTGGGTTAAAATTCGAAACACATTTTGAACTGCATTTTCGGGTCCAGGGCCCCCAAGCATGCACCACTAAATCCGTTACTACTGGAGCATGTATTTTCTTTAGAAGAGTTATACATGTACGGAAAATTTCAACTGAGTCGGACGACAGGAAGTGTCTTTAAATTCGCAACAAATTTTGAACTGGAAATGGAAACTCAGGGTACCCAGCGCCGCACTTATAAATTCGACACTTTTGCCCCCCCCCCCCCAAAAAAGTGCGCATTTGAAAAATCCGCTAAAAAGGGGAAAATAATAAGAAAAACTACCATAAATACAGAAAACAACAAAGTTTATTCCTTTTATAAGGATTCAGTGGCCGAAATAATGACTGAAAAGGGCATTTTCCCAATTTTATTCGCCATCTTCTTCGTCCCCCGAATCAGAAGTGCAATGCTTGAAATAAAATAATTTGCATGTATATTGGTACACTTCAAATTCACCAGACGATCATACTCATTGCATTTGATTGAGATGGCTCTTGTTAGGCATAGTGACAGGTGCTTCAAACAGATAACACAGAAGTCGACATCATCAGATTGTTGTTTTTAGCGCGTTTGGCCGGCACTTTGAAAGGTGGAATTCCTTACTTTCTCCAAGCTTCTTCTGGAGGGACAAAGATGCTAGAGGTCTGCACGGAACGGAATTTTGAGGCCCGGGCCCTGCCCAGCCCGGTATGAAATCGAAAAACTCGGGCCGGGCGTTTATTTTTTACCAGTGTACAGCCCGGCTACAAAAAAAAAAAAAAAAAAAAAAAAAAAAATGCATGCCTTTCTATGAAAAAGATTTTTAGTATGCGTTTTGCAGAGGTTTTATATATCGAAGCAATAGAAACTTTTTTAAAAGGACTGCTGAACATTTACAAGATAATTATATATAAACAAAAATCCATTATTACAGACGTACAGGAGGCACAAAGACAGAGAAAAAGTCAAACTGAAAATATTAGCACTCCTCAAACAATACAGGAAGGTATTTAAAACGGTTATCACTACTAAAATTGTTCTTTCAACTATTTCTTCTTATAAGAAGAAATAGTTGAACCGTAATGTATCGGAATCTTTCACGTGATCCGGTAAACAAAACTTTAATGGTAATCTAACCATATTCAATCGAAAAGATGCTTTTGCACATGCTAAAAGTGATGCTACTTTCATTCAGTGCACTGGAGAAAAGAAAAAGGAGTTTAGAGAAAAAGTTACAGCGGAAGGACTTTTAAAGCCTTCATACCACCTAAACTCTACAGACCATAGGACACAAAGCCTTATACATATTAACATATCGAATTTATGTGCGCAAACTAGTAGTGACATGCATACTATTTTGAATAGGAAACCATCTAATATTATTTGAAATAAAATATATTAATTTCGAGACAGACATACTAAAAATATTTGCGGAAAATCAGATCGCGAACAGACAGACTGATAGGCAATTAAATCGAAGTTACAGGCATTTTTTAACATAATAAAATTTTATGTGACATACCAGCCTGTAAAATATTAAACTAGGCGATATTTTATAATATACTCTATAACAAAAAAAGTGACGCACCAAGAAGGAGTAATGCAAACAGGACACAAATTGACATACATACATGTTTTGATGGAATCAAGCACCAATTCATCATTATCGTCGATCCTACGTGCAACTGGTACTTCAGTGACTTTAAATACCCTTAGTAGGCGGCTCAGTGGGGTTGAGCTCAGTCCCCGGCTCTCTCTTCCCCTGAGGACGTTTGGAATATCATAAAAAGGGTCCTACAACCAGCTTGGGATTTTACCAATCTAACGCAACAATTGGACAGAATTTGGCACGATACTGCACAGGAGCACATCTGCCAACTCTATCAATTAATACCAAGCCGAATAACTGCGTACATAAGGGCCAGAAGTGAACCAACGCGTTATTGACTTGTTTACTTTGTGAGGCCCTTTCTCTTGATTAAATCATTCAAATTTTCTGAAACTGTAATCAATTGTTTTTCTCCACATGTACATCACATCTACCAGGACCACACATTCCTCCCCATCTACCAATTTTTGCCCCCACTTCTTCTTGGTGCGTCGCTTTTTTTGTTATAGAATGTATATATTACAATAATATTTTATCATTTTCCTTTTTCGTTGATTAACGAGGAAACTAGAAAAAGATTCGAGCTGACGCGGCATGGAAAAAATTTCATCCAGGCCTGGCCCGGCCCGAGTATACAAAAAAAAATTGAGCCCGAGCCCGGCCTGGCTCGAGAGCAAATTGAAAATTTCGACCCGAACCCTGGATCGGGCTCGGGCTCAGGCCGTAAGCCCGGCCCGTGCAGACCTCTAAAAGATGCTGCGAGGAAGTCCATATTCTCGGGCAGTCAATTTTATGGATTTCTTATCAACTAAGCAATCTTATAAATGGCTTTAACCAACCCATTAAAACTCATTTCTTTTGAATCGGTTGACTTTTTCGGGGTTAACATTGCTAAAAAAGCCCAAACATACATAAAAATACTAATAAAATATGTTTTTTTTTTTTTTTTTTTTTTTTTGACATAAACAACCATATTTGACAGTTTGTAAGTCAAACACACGTTTTAAATGAAAAAACAAGTGTGCCCACAACCGGTTACATGAAGGTGTCCACAACCGAGAATAGCAGCCATTTTTATAATGGCAGAAAAAGCAAATTTCGGTCCACATTTTGGTTGAATTCAATATTGCATCACAAAATATAGAGAAAATACTGCATAAATATACATTGTATTTGCATTTTTGAATTAATTTACTTCGATTTATCGCATTCTGAAAATATCCACTAATCGCTTTTGTGCTGCTTTTTCGCAGATTTTTTTTTTTTTTTTTTTTCGATCACTTACTAAGAAAATGCATCTATTCACTTCGGTGTTAGCACAAAAACTGTGTACTGTCACAATACATCTCTGACAGTACTCAAATCCACCATATTTGTTAAAAGATATGTTGGGGTGCTCATAACAGGAGGCATTCTCCTATTATATAAAGAAAAGTAGTGTAATCATGGAAAGTTGCATCTATGAGAGTTTGATATCTCTGTCCTTTTTGAAGTTTCCGAATTAATTTTTACTATTTTTTACTGGGATATGTATGTATGTGTGAGCGTACACGACACTGTATAAACACTGTATTCCATTGAGCTTAATTCGATAAATGTATTATATGTCATTCTTTCACAAAATGTATTAATTTTCATGATTTTTATCCTCTTCACTCCAGAGGTCCACGTATGTGGACCTATATTATTTCCTTTATAAAACCAGTAACTTAAATGTTATTTTAAAACAGGTTCAACCTCTTTATGAGAATTCTTTGTCGAGATAATATCTACACAGACTAATAAACTTAGTACTTTAACAAACTAAACTACAACTTTCGTTATTCTCACAAATTCCCACACTTACACCGATACGTGTCAAAAATTAAAAGAAAAAAATTCGGAATTTTTTTCAAAAAATCTAAGTTTCCGTACCTGGAGTGGAGATGAGGATTGAATGGAGAAATTAGAAATTTTCTTGAGTGCAATATTTATAGTTCTTTTACAGGGATATAAAGTAAAATTCTTACATATTACGGAATATGGACTCTAATGATTTGAAGCTTGTTTTATTAGGATTTGATACTTAAAACAGAATAAAAATGATAACTGTTACATTGCTTTCCTAATGTATAACCATTATCAAAAATATTCCGCGTATATTACAGTACCTGGCCAAATTATTAGACCATTGGAAAAATATACATTTTTTCATGTTTACAACCTTATTAATGAAGAATTTTATTTAAAAAGATATTTTCTTCATTCATATTTCGAAAACATATACATTAAGGAATACAATGGCAAAAAAAAATGTTACAATACAATACTTATTGAAGAAAGAAAAAATTGATAAATTAAATTTAACAGAAAAATCAATATTTCGTATGTCCACCTTTGGCCACTAAAAGGGCTTTAACACGATAAGGCATACTTTCTGTACATGCTTGGATGGTTTCTTGAAGATGCTTATTATGATTCCACTGATATGTTAAAGATTCCAGCAACTCTACCTTATTTGTTATATTTTTCTTATACATTTCTTTTTTCAACAACTCCCAACCATTTTCAATAGGGTTCATATCAGGCGAGTTGCCAGGCTAATCAAGAACTTTGATTTTTTTTTTCGCTGTAAATACTTCGATACACTTTTAGCTTTATGGCATGGAGCACCATTATGCATGAAGACTGGTTCCTCGTCTCCAAAAAACCATTCTTGCATTTGTGGCATGAGCCTGGTTTGTAAGACTTTCAGGTATTGATCTTGTTTCATTCTGTTTTTGACCACATAGAGAGGACCAGAACCTTTTCCTGATATGACAGACCACACCATGACTTATGGAGGAAGTTTGATGGTGGGAACAATACAATCTGACTTGTATTTCTCGTTTGGACGCCGCTGAACGAATTTGGTTTTTTCGGTTAAAACATGAAAGACCGATTCATCAGAGAAGCAAACCTGAAAATTAAACAAAATTGCTTTTTACAACATTCCATAAAAACTGAGAGTTATTTTTTTACGTAGTGGCAACACCGCGAAACTAAAAAATAGAAGAGCAGGCGATTTTTTCAAATTGTTAACTGTACGTTTATACGAAATTCTAAACGAAACAGACGATTTTATTTTCCTATTTCCGTGCTTGTTTAAAGAACTGTTTTATTTGCCCTACAGAAATGGAGGTGAGTGATTCAGAGTTAAAAAACGAAATGCGTTGTGCCATAAAATTTTGCTACCGTTTGGGCAAAACAGCTCCAGAAACAGTTAAGTTAATGAAAGAAGCTTACAAAGACAAATGTTTTGGTGAGTCTACGATTTTTAGATGGCATGGTGATTTCAAGAAAGGCCGTTTGTCTGCAGAACTGGCTCCTAGGCCTGGGCGACCAAAAAGTGTTTTGAATGATCGAAATGTTAACACTGTGTGGGTAATCCTTCAAGAAAATCGGCGAATGACATGTGAGGAGATAGCGGCATCAACAAACATTTCGAAAACGTCGATATTTCGCATTCTACGCAACAATTTACAGCTTCGTTATGTTTGTTCCAGATGGGTCCCTCATCACCTTACTAAAGAATAAATGAAAACAAGAATTCACCAATGTTGGGAATGGAAACAGATGCTTCAAAATGATCCAAATCTCCTAAAGACTGTAATAACAGGTGATGAAACTTGGGTGCATCATTATGATCCCCTTACCAAGTCCGCAACAAGTGTATGGAAACATACTGATTCTCCGCCTCCGAAAAAAATCCGACAAACCAAATCTGCTGGAAAGGTCATGATGATTATTTTCTTTGATCATAAAGGTGTAATCTATCAGCATGCTGTTCCTCCAAAAACTACTGTGAATGGTGAATATTATGTTTCAGTTTTGAAAATTTTGCGACAACACATATCGAGAAAGCGTCATGAACTGGTAGGGAATTGGACATTACATCACGATAATGCTCGCCCGCATGTCGCTACTTTTGTTCAGCAATATCTTAGTAAATGCAATATTAAAATCATGCCACATCCCCCTTACAGTCCAGATCTCGCACCATACGATTTCTAGCTGTTTCCAACGTTGAAGGAGAAGCTCCGTGGCAGAAAATTTAATACAGATTCTGAAGTTATTTCAGCAGTGGAGAGTTCTTTGAAGCAGCTTCCAGAAAATGGCTTCTCTACTTGTTTTGAAAAGTGGGTTGAACGATGGGACCGTTGCATATCATCTGACGGAAGATATTTTGAAAAAGAATGATGTATTTTTTGCTGTAAATATATTTCTTGATTTTTTATGATTTTACTCTCAGTTTTTATGGAATGCCCTTTGTATTTAACTTCTTTATATTCATTAAATGCCAATTTATCGTTGACCAAAATAAATAGCTATATACCTTTTTCCAGTCTTCTATTGTCCAATTTTGTTCTTTTTTGCCCATTCCAAGCGTTTTTTCATCATTTCTGATGTAAGCATTGGCTTGCAAGCCGGTTTCATGGCAATGAGTTTATTTTCTGCCAAGCGACGTCTCAAAGTTCTTTCTGATATATTAATGCCTTCATTTGAACTTCTTTCATCAACATAAGTAGCGGTTTCTTTCTGTTATTTATACAAATGTCTCGTATTTTTCGATCCGTCGTCGGGGTCGTAATGCAAGCTCGTTCACTATTATTCTTCCGTGATGGATCCAAACTTATGTTTAAGACCATTTTCTTTTTAATATTTTTTACTGAGCTTCTGGATACTCCTAAGTTTGCTGCAATTTGATTTTGGGTCAGTTTAGTGGCCTTCAGTAGACCATAAACCTGCCTTACTCTCTTTGGTGAAAGGTCAGCCTTTCTTCCCATCTAAAATAAAGGAGCAAAAACTTTTTATGATAACAAATGAATAAAAATGTTAAATATCCCACACGATATTAATAATAATTCAAAACTTACTTTTTGCAGCAAAATATTCGCTTCAATCCAAAATAAACAAGCAGAGCAAATTTTACGTTATAATGCAAATTACACCTATGCCACTGTATCACAGAATAATAACTAACTGTCTTGTGTTGCCAGCTTGAAAATGTTTCTGTAATAAAGGTACTGAAATAAGCTTAAGGTAACACTAATTAAATAATAATAATTTTGAGCAGGTCAGGTATAATAAACTTCCAATTTCAAAAAACTTTAAATATTTTCTTTGGTCTAATAATTTGGCCAGGTACTATATTAATAGAAAAACATAAGAGAACATTTGTAGAGAAACATAAAGACTTTACATACGTTATAGATCTTATTATCTTTATAGATCTTATTATGTTCTATAGATCTTATTATCTCTAGTACGTTAAATTATTTAGATTGTTATGAAAATCATAAAAATGTTAGAATTTAGGTAAAACGTGATTGTTACTAGAAATTGCATGCTTACCATTTACGGGCTTTTTTTTTTTTTACTTTCTCTTACAAATATATATGATGGAGAAGCATTGTTTTTCGATCAAATTTTTAAAATTGAGTTTCTGTTATAATTACACATTTTAAGGTCACTTGAATAAAAAAAAATAAAAATAAAAATAAAAAACAGGTTTTTAGCGGTTGATCTATGTGTATATCTTCGTGTGTCGCTGTGAGTGTTTGTTATCAACTTATCTCAAAAACGAATAGTTGCAAATAGTAGCAGAAAACTCTAACTCAGTATTCTAAATCTACATCATATCGGGATGCTACATTAAACTTTCCGTTGAAATCAAGTAAATGGTTTTTATACAAGAACATACAATATGCTTCAAATACATTACGCATATAAGTAGAATTCTTGGTATGTGCAGTTTAACATCTATTGGTTGCATTAAACAAAATGAAATGAGCACATATTCTTTATATACAAATAAGCATGCTGTTTAAAATATGATAGAAAAACCATTCACAAATCGTTTACAGGGAAGGCTACCCGTAAGAACAGAATGTAATTGGACTTTTTACACTTGGAAATTGCTCAAAGTGCTTTTCAGGTTGTGCTGTGTGTTATTAACATAGGACTATGTTTAAGTGTCTAATGTGGTGTGCACATAATTTATAGAAGGCATTAGGACTATCAATAAATCAGCGAAAACATCCTTTTTACTTTCCGAACACTATAGTGGGGAAAGTATTGTAATCATGTCAAAAATTCGAATTTGAGATTTTGATGTTTCTATACGTTTCGAGGTCCCGTGAGTCCGTTTTCACTATTTTTATGAGGATGTATGTATGTGTGTGTGTGTGTGTGTAGTGTGTATGTCTGTGAGTGAACACGCTAGCGTCTAAGCGCTTTGTTCGAATAAGCTGAAAGTTGATACGTATATTGTAAGTCACCATAGTACGAACCCTATAGATTTTGGTGAATTTAGCACTTACAGTTTTTTTTACAGGGACACCAGGAAAAATTCTTTATCATTATGGCCTATGGGGCCAAATTTTTAAAAGTGCGATAGCGTCTAAACGCTTTATTAATCTGAGCAAAAAATTTGCACACATGTTAAAGGTCACAGTTGCACCAACTGTATAGATTTTTGTGAATTTAGCACTGACAGTTTTTTTTTTTTTTACAGGGACACAAAGAAAAATTCTTTATCATTATGATCTTATGGGCTCAACATTCAGTAGCATTAAATAAAACATCGTGTAATATATGGAGAAAAATACTCAAACATTCTATTATGGTTTTCCCTCTTTTGTTTGTTTAACAACTTCTCTTTATTTACTTTATCTACAAAACTGTTAATTACTCAATGTTCGGAAAGTCGAGTGGAGTCACTCCAGATTTTTTATTCAATGTAATTGGTGAAAAGGTTTTACACTGTATTTTAGCATGTCCCGAAAAACTGCTCAGATTTTAAAATTAATTCCTCATACCCATATGGTAAACAAAAAATATTTTTTAATTTACATTTTCAAAGCTTGTTTTTTCATAGTTACTCTTTTTGAGGTTCCCTGAAGACTAAAGTCAAGTTATTAAAAGTTGATTTCAGGGCTTGTCTGTTATCAATGTAGCTTAAAAACAATCAATTGCATGCAATTCAAATGATGTATTTTGAAATACACATGAGGTTGCTATTTTAAAATTGGATGAGATTGGTGGAACTGATATGTTTCAAGGATTGGTGCAGCTGAAAGTTTTCTGAATAATTTGGGGAGAAATTTTTAGATTTAACAACAGCCCTATTCTATATAAATATAGACACTATATTCAAACGAATGGTTGAAGAGGGCGGTAGATTCCCTCACACATAATTATTTGCCAAATAAAACTATTCCTAAACAGTGTTTTAATTCTTTTTTAACAACAATATTTGTTATTTTATCTATTAATCTGCAATCTGTTTTTATAGTATTGAAATGCAGTGTAAGAGAAACTCGTGTGAGTGTTACTCTAGATTATTATTATTATTATTATTTTACATTATGGACGATCACAAAAAATTTCGGATAGATTATAGAAATATGTAAACTTGGAGAGAAATATTCAAAACCTTATTGCGATTTTCATATTTGTTTATTCAGTAAAATAACCAGTAATTAAAATTTTATTTAGGTGCTTAGTAACTACTAAATATTCGGAAAGTCGAGTGAAGTCACATTTTTTATTTTCTCCATTGCTTTTGCAAAGAAATAGGTTATAAGGAAGTTCGCAAGTAGTGATCATTTCCATATTTCTTTTAGTTTTGTTACACGTGGTTTCCATTGCATATTTTGCTCTTTGGGTTTTACTTTTTTGAATTTTAGACAATATAAAAAACTAGTATGTTGTGGCCACCACAAGACTTTCTTCTATATTTTCCTATAAAAATTCACTAAGTGCAAATAATTTATTAAAACTATTGTTTATTAAAACCATCTAACATGATGAATACAAATTATTTTCATCTTAGAGAAAACTAACACTAAATACCCAAAGAAAAACAGTTCTATTGTCTGTGAATAACATTTTAAAAGTACGTTTTTATAATGATTATCTCACATATCAATTTTCGTACATTTACATACTATAGAAGTTGAGATATAGTCTTCCCTTTATCGAGGAAATTTGCTGCATAGCAGCACCACCTATTGACTTATAAGCATCCAAATTGAATCAGCATAATGTCTCATAATAGCCTTCTCACACATCAAGTTTTATTTTATGATCCCCAATAGAACCTGAGATATAGCCTCCCCTTAAATTGCGGAATTCACTGGGTGGTAGCGCCACCTATTGAGTGGTTCACACCAAAAGTTGATAGACACTAATTTATGTTAAGGTGAATCTACATATAAATTTATATGTAATTCTGTGCTGTAGTTCTTGAGATATAGTCTTCCCTTAAATTGCAGAAATCGTTTTATAGCAGCGCCACCAGTTGTTCGATAAGCATTCAAATTGAATCACCACAGTGTCTTATAAGGACATTCTCACATATCAAGTTTTGTTTGATTATACGCAATAGAATCTGAGATATAGTCTCTCCTTAAATTGCGAAAATCTCTATATAGCAGCGCCACCTGTTTAGCGGTTGACATCAAAAGTTAATAGGCTCTAATTTATGTCAAGGTGCATCTAAATATAAATTTATATGCAATTCTGAGCAATAGTTCCGGAGATACAGTTGTCACAAAATTTTTGTCACACACACTCACAGATAGATAAACGAACAGGCAGACATTTTTAACTAGTATGTTGTGGCCATCACAAGACTTTCTTCTATATTTTCCTATACATATTCAATCAGTAACAATATTAAAAAAAAAAAAAAAAAAAAAAAAAAAAGTACGATTTCTTTTCTAAGTTTTTTTTTTTTTTTTTTTTTTTTTTTTTTTTTTGTTAAAAGTAATACATATTCAATCAGTAACAATATTTTAAATATAGTTCAACCATTCGTTTTAAAGGTATTGACGAGGTCTTTCGAAAGATACCCATCTTGAAAATTTACCCCCCCCCCCGGGGGTACTTCCCCCCCAGGGGGGGAAGCGATGCCCCCACATGCACAGAAATTTTTCCTAGTTAACTATTACTATTATCAATAACTCATATTAATTTTACAATCACAAGTTAAAAATAACTCTCATTATGTACATTTATACGAAAATTTGTCCTATACTGCTATGTTAAAAATTTAGAAAAAATACGATCACAGCGCCACCTTTTGAGCTATTGATCCCCAAATGTAATCAGCACCACTTTATGTCGGGGACCAACTAAATACCAAGTTTGGTTAAATTTCGTTAAAAAAAAAAAAAAAAAAAAAAAAAAAAAAAAAGCGATTTTTTTTTTTTCTAAGATTTTTTTTTTTTTTTTTTTTTTTTTGTTTTTTTTTTGTTAAAAATAATACATATTCAATGAGTACATATTTAAAAAAAAAAAAAAAAAAGTATTTCTAATTTTTTTTCTAAGATTTTTTTTTTTCGTTAAAAGTAAAAAAAATCGATAACTTTGTTTTAAATTGTCACAGATATATATAGTTCAACCATTCGTTTTAAAGGTATTGACGAGACCTTTCGAAAGATACTCATCTTGAAACTACATGCACAAAAATTTTTTCCTAGTTAACTACTACTATTATCAACCTGATCTTTCAAAAGATACCCATTGTGAAAATTTACCCCCCCCCCTGGGGTGGTATTTCCCCCTAGGGGGGAGAAGCGATGCCCCCCCATGCAGAAAATTTTTTTCCTAGTTACATACTACTATTATCAATAATTCATATTAATTTTACAATCACAAGTTTAAAACAACGCTCATTATGCACATTTATACGAATTTTTGTCCTATGCTGCCATGTTAAAAATTTAGATAAAATGCTATCACAGCGCCACCTGTTTAGCTATTGAACCCCAAACATAATCAGCACCAGTTTATGTCGGGGACCAACTAAATACCAAGTTTGGTAAAATTTCGTTTAAAAAAAAAAAAAAATGAGATTTTTTTTCTAAGTTTTTTTTTGTTAAAAGTAAAAAAAATCGATAACTTTGTTTTAAATTATCACAGATTTATGGTTCAACCATTCGTTTTAAAGGTATTGACGAGACCTTTCGAAAGATACCCATCTTGAAACTTTGCCCCCCCGGGTGGGTACTTCCCCCCTCCCGCGGTGGGGGGGAAACGATGCCCCAACATGCACAAAATTTTTTTCCCAGTTAACTATTACTATTATCAATAATTCATATTAATTTTACAATCACAAGTTTAAAATAACTCTCATTATGCCCATTTATACGGAATTTTGTCCTATGCTGCCATGTTAAAAATTTGCATAAAATGCGATCACAGCGCCACCTGTTGAGCTATTGATCCCCAAATCTAATCAGCACCTGTTCATGTCAGGGTGCAACTAAATACCAAGTTTGGTTAAATTTCATTCATTGGTTCGTGAGATACAGTGTCCACAAAAAAAATGATACAGACAGACGCACAGACAGACAGACACACACACACACACAGACAGACAGACAGACATTTTCTAAAAACTATCAATTCGTGTTCAGGACACCCCTAAACGTGTAGACCTGTCAAAAAACGGAGGTCGAAAATTTTCACGAATCCAATACTTTCTCTATATTACATATAGAAGAAAGTAAAAAATGGTCAAGTCGTGTTCTAGACCTCTCAAAACGTCTAAATCCATCGAAAACCGGAAGTCAAAAATTTGGACGAATCCAATACTTTCTTTTATTCAATATAGGAGAAAGTAAAAAAATAAGTAATGTTAAAGGTCTTCTTTATTTTTATACGATGATCATATTCGTTTGCCTATACAGTAATATATTAAACATTATATTACGTGAATAAGTGTTTGTTGGATTACACGAATAGTGCGGATTAAACATATTTCAGTACAAAAACGTTCGGAACTTGGAGCATGTAAAACTAATATTCAAATACCTTTCTTAAGAAATATAATAATCTGGTGTGGCAATGGAGAAAACTCTGTACAACGCAAACCAAAATCTTTGGCACAGCCCAAAAATTCTATAGTAACAAGTTCTTCACATCCACGGAGCTACAACTTGAACGACCTCCGGCTCTTTCCTCAAAACGCAACAATCTCGAATTTCTCACGGAAACTCTTTTTCCAACCAGCATTAATTCTCAACACCTCGTCCCGCCCTTCTCGTCTCCTTCGGATGAACCATTCACGGAGACAGAAGTCAAGGCCATTCTGTTCAGCTTTAACATCAATAAATCTCCCGGTCCGGACAATATAGCTTTTAAAATCCTCAAACATACTTTTCAAACCATACCACATATTATCCATAATTGGACCAACCTATGGTTAAAATTGGAATATTTCCCGGAGACCTTACGAAGGGGGGAGGTGGTGTACTTTCTAAAAAAGCTCCCCTCTGAACTTTCATCGTACAGACCGATTTGCCTATTACCCACTCTTGGCAAACTATTAGAAAAATTAATTGTCACAAGACTTAACTACCATCTAGAATCAAAACACCTTCTTCATCCATATCAGTACGGCTTCAGTGAGGGCAGATCATGTGAAAGAGCATTGCAACATATTATGAGCTACTGCGCCCTTAACAAACAGTTCAGAAACTACACCATTTTAGTCTCTCTAGATATCAAGGGAACCTTTGATAATTTGGAATGGCCTCACATTTTCACAGCACTACAAGAATTCAACTGTCCGGGGAATCTGGCAGGAGTTATCAGCTCCTATCTTTCAAAACGAAAAATTATTGTCAACTGGGGCACTGATTCAACAGAGCTGCCTCAAACAAAGGGTTGTCCTCAGGGTTCATGTCTGGGCCCTATTCTTTGGAATAGGGTCAGTCTAAGAACAGGATTCGACATCTTCCTTTGGAATATGGAGATATTGTAGTCACGAGAGATTTCACGTGCACCAACCACCATTAGCGTACACGACGGTCTTTGGCCGGCTCGAGTACCGAACCCGCAATCTTCCAATTACGAACCCGGTGCTCTCCATATTTCCATTATTAGTTCCCCATCATATTTATATTCTCATAAATTTCTAGTGCGAGACATATTATGATAATGTTAAAAGAAATGAATTCGATCAAAGCTTGATACAGTGACATACAGTGACCCCGCCTAATAGGCTATCCACCATTCACTTCGATATATTTATCTTATTCTAATCTATTAATTTATTTTATCAGAGTCGATTCCGTTGTTTAGTTTTCATGTTACTATTCCCATTGCAATAACCCTCAAAATTCACATTTTAAATGAAAAATTTACAATTTCGCTATGTTGATAAAATTGTAAATTACGAATAATTTACGAAATTTTCCTATTAGAATATTTGTATTCAATCATGTTCAAACAAATATCATAAATGTAATTTTAAAGTTGTCTAATGTATTTATGATCCTCAAAATTGAAGTTTATGCTCAATTTTGCCTTATTCTGACATGTTAAGTAAATCGTAAATTCCAAATAACTTACGAATTTTTTAAATTGGAAAAATCATAGTCTATGATATTCATGCCAGTATCCAAAATAATACTTTAAAAGTGGTTTGACATCTTTACGATGAAAATATCTCTCAAGATCGACGTTTATGTGAAATTTTGCTCTATTATGCCATGTTAAGAAATTCGTAAATTTTCAATAACTTGCGAAATTTTCAAAGCAGCATATTTATAGATATTGATGTTCATTCCGGCATCAAAACTAATATTTTAAAACTGGTCTGATATTTTTACAATTAAAAGTTTCCATTTAATGCACTTTTAAGTGAATTTTTGTCCTATTCTCCCATGTTAAGAAAATCGTAAATTTCTCATAACTTACGAAATTTTTTAATTTGACTGTTGCAAATGAATAGGGTTCTTGCCAGTATCGAAAGTAATATTTTAAAACTGATCTGACCTCTCTGCTATCATTTGTTCGTGAGATATCGTGTAAACAGACTAACAAACTAACGGACTAACACACTAACGGACTGACACACTAACGGACTGACACACTGACACACTAACAGACACCCTACAGATAGACACCATACAAATTTTGTCATTTTCGGATTCCTCACACCTGAAAACGTATAAAAAAGTAAAAAATACCGAGGTCGAAAATTTTCACGATTACCTAAGTTTCCCATACCTTTAGTATGATGGGGAACTAAAAATCACCGGAAAACAGTTCAGTTGCCTTAATAAATGAAATAAATCAGGTTTTAGTTCCCCATCATACTATAGGTATGGGGAACTTAGGTAATCGTGAAAATTTTCGACCTCGGTTTTTTTACTTTTCTACACGTTTTCAGGTGTGAGGAATCCGAAAATGACAAAATTTCTATGGTGTCTGTCTGTAGGGTGTCTGTTAGTGTGTCAGTGTGTCAGTCCGTTAGTGTGTTAGTCCGTTAGTTTGTTAGTCTGTTAACACGATATCTCAGGAACAAATGATCGCAGAGAGGTCAGATCAGTTTTAAAGTATTACTTTCGACACTGGCAAGAACCCTATTCATTTGCAACATTCGAATTTAAAAACTTCGTAAGTTATTAGAAATTTACGATTTTCTTAACATGGGAAAATAGGACAAAAATTCACTTAAACGTGCATTTAATGGAAACTTTTTACTGTAAAAATGTCAGACCAGTTTTAAAATATCAGTTTTGATGCCGGAATGAACATCAGTAACTATAAATATGCTACTTTGGAAATTTCGCAAGTTATTGGAAATTTACGAATTTTTTAACATGGCAGTATAGAGCAAAATTTCACATAAACGTCAATTTTGAGAGATATTTTCATCGTAAAGATGTCAGACTACTTTTGAAATATTATTTACGACACTGGCATGATTATTAATGACTATGAATTTTCCAATATAAAGATTTCGTAAGTTATTGGAAATTTACGAATTTCTTAACATGGCTGAATAGAGCAAAATTTCACATAAACGTCAATCTTGAGGGATATTTTCATCGTAAAGATGTCAAACCACTTTCGAAATATTATTTAGGATACTGGCATGAATATCATAGACTACGATTTTTCCAATGTAAAAAATTCGTAAGGTATTTGGAATTTACGATTTACTTAACATGTCAGAATAAGGCAAAATTGAGCATAAATTTCCATTTTGAGGATCGTAAATACATTAGACAACTTCAAATTTACATTTATGATATTTGTTTGAACATGATTGAATACAAATATTCTAATAGGAAAATTTCGTAAATCATTCGTAATTTACGATTTTATCAACATAGCGAAATTGTAAATTTTTCATATAAATATGAATTTTGAGGATTATTGCATTGGAAATAGTAGGATGAAAACTAAACAACGGAATTGACCCTGATAAAATAAATTAATAGATTAGAATAAGATATATATATATCGAAGTGAACGGTGGATAGCCTATTAGGCGGGGATTTCATTCTGTCATAATATCAAGCTTTGGTCAAATTCATTTCTTTTAACATGATTATAATATGTCTCGCACTAGAAATTTATGAGAACATAAATATGATGGGGAACTGAGCAGAGTCCACCTATGCCAACTAGTTTAATAACTTACAGTAGCATTATATTTCCTCAATTTTAAAATTGTTTTTTTCATTTTAATTAATTCTTATCCAATTCATTCATGTCTTACTTATTATTTTTGTCCAATTAAGTTCATCATAAATTTTTTATAGTGTAAAGTTTTACTTTTTTAAATTATTCATGAATTTAGTGTTCGTTACGAAAAAAAAAAAAGAAATATCGTTATCTTTATCTATATAAATAAAGAGAAGTCTCTGTGCGTGTGTGTCTGTCTGCGCTCTGGGGCTCACACTACTGATCGCAGAGCTTCCAAATTTGGCATATAGGTACCTGGGACCCTGCAGGTGTGCACCTCATCGAGATTTTTTCGAATTTGAATTTTTTTGATTAATGTTTTTCCGATTTTAAATATTGGCTTCTTTGTTTCATTTTTCATAGATTTGTTCTTTTGATTCAATCGTCTGCGTATCTTAGCAACGGCTATTACGCAACTTATTTTTATTACATACATACAAAGGCATATTTAAAAGTGTGTTAAAATGGCGAGTTTGAAAAAAATCCGTACAACCGTTTTAAAAGAACGCCTTTGCGAGGCCTGAAATTGAGCTATTTATACAGGACGCCTATCCATTTTCCTGAAATAACCAACTATATCATTCGAAAGGACATCTAATAGAGTGTTTATATAGCAAGTTTGAAGAAAATCGTTAGAGCCGTTTTTGAGATACGGACTTACGGTCCCACTTCCGGTTTTTCAATTTTCACCAAAATTTGGAAATTTCATCTGTATACCAGACGTATTTCAATTCTAAAGTTTCGTAGCTCTATCTTTATTAGTTTCTGAGCTATAATAGCCAGAAGATTCTCCACATACATACACACACACATACATACATACACACTGACCAATTGCCAAAAACCACTTTTTTGGACTCAGGGGACCTTAAAACGTGTAAATCAGGTGAAAACCCGATATCGAATTTTCAGAGCGAATACAATACTTCCATTACCTACGGTAGTAGGGTAATGGAAGTAAAAATTAAGTATAATTAGTTTTAAATTTAAAAACGTATTTATAACAGTTATGTTTAATTTTTTTATAGTAGAACAACTTCTAATTTTTCATTTTTTAATTAATTCCTTTAAAAGAAGAAACTTTTATTTATTAATTTTTTTTTATTTACAGTATTTAACGGGAAAAATGGTAGTATATGCATAGTAAAAAGGATTAAATTGATTAAAATTTATTTGTTTATATATACATATATATATATATATATATATATATATAATCTACTTTTTATTTTATTTTATTTTATTACATTGGTCGGAATCAAATCGTAATGTAAATAGCATGAGTTCAAAACTAACCATATACATGGTTATAAAATACTAAAATATTTAAGAGATGCTGAGATACAGTCATCTTTAAAATCATAGTTCTTAAATAGTAGCAGATCCCCCCTGTCGTCGATAAATGTCCAGATTCAAGTGCCCGGGAAAGATTTTTCTGTAGGCATGGGAAACCTAGACCTGATGCAGTGCGGGCGGGAAAAGAGCTGCCGTAGACAGCGGGTACCAGAAGCGAGGTTTGGAGCAATTTCAGTTTCTTTCTTTTCTTTCTTTTTTTTTTTTTTTTTTTTTTTTCGTTTTTGTCTATAATATGGTGTAAAAAAAATAAATATTAGTTCAATTCTCTCGAAAATTCATTTAAATATAGCCAGCGAAAATTCATTTAAATGTGACCAGCGAAGCGGGCGTAGCCTGCTAGTCTATATAAATAAAGAGAAGTATGTGTGTGTGTATCTGTTTTTTTGTCTGCGCTCTGATACTTACACAATTGATCGTAGAGCTACAAAACATGGCAGAAAGGTAGTTGGGACACTGAAGGTGTGCATCTCATCGAGAATTCTTTGAATTTCGAATTTAAAATTTTTGCAACTATTTTTTTTTTTTTTCAATTTTAAACATTGGCTTCTGTGTTTTATTTTTCTAAAATTTATTCTTAAAATTCAATCGTCTGCGAATCTTAGCCATGGAACTATTATCCATTTTTATTTATTTATTTATTTATTTTATTTTTTAAACTCATTTATTTAAAGGCGTAATCTTTTTTTTTTTTTTATTATTATTATATTTATTGAAAATTAAATGATAATGCAGTAGAAAAAATTATGTATATTAAATTTTAAATTTAAAAGCTTATTTATCACAGTTACGTTTATGAATAATGTGTGTGTATATATATATATATATATATATATATAACAAAGATGTTCTATTAAGCATAGTAGAAGCCAAGCAACAGATACAAGATCACTGAAACACCAATGACCAATAAGATTTATAAAAAAATATTATCAGTGGATGAAATACACTAATGTAAAGAAACCAGATCTATTAATTAACAGCCTTCAAAACAAACGAATCAATAAAGTAACACAACAAATCTTAACTTAAAACCATAAACTTATCAAAATTAATGAAAAAATAACCTAAGAAACACAAGATAGGAAGGAAGGAGGCAGGCGGCAAGACTTGTGACTTGCCTGTGGGATTAAACTAGTTTCAAGCCGGCAGCACTCACCCAGCCTGCCACGACCAGAACAGGAATCATATGGATTTAAAAAAGCAAAATTTCAAAGCAGATGAATAACAATGAAACCACGAAGCAACAATGAAATTCACCGATTGATTACAATGTGTTTAATAGTATAATTAGAATTTTAAATATAGTTGACAACTCTGAAAGGAAGACACTGAAATTTTATTGGAAAAAGAAAGTTTGCATAGTAATACAAAGTAAATGCAACAAGCCTTCTGACTTCCTTTTTTTTTTTAAATTTAATTTCACAAACCCACCCAACCATCCAGCCTTACAACACCACCCCACCTCCGTAATCAAACATCTGCCCACCCAACCGCCACCTTTTTTATTGTCTTTTATTATTTTATAATTTTTTTGTTGATATACACAAAAGTGTACACAGCTTTTTTTTTATTGTACTGACAGAGACATGGTTAAGGATAAAAAATAGAAAATACAAAGTTTTTAGGAAAACCCATTTTAGCAGTGGCAGTGATCAGTTTATTAATATTCTTGTTTTTGAACTTCGCAGAGCATAAATTATTTATTCGAAATAAATGGTTAATGATGATGTTTCTAAATACCGAAAGATGCAGAAATGAATTAAAATGTGTAAATAAGTTTACTTTAAAACTAAAATCTTGCCGTTTGTCATAGATATCTGTGTAAATTTTATTACCATCGATGATTATTTTGAGATCTAAAAAGTTAATTGATTGATTAGTTAGAGTATTTTGAGTTAGCTTTAAATTAGGTGGATAAATGAAGGAAAAGTCATTTTGTGAGTGCTTGTTGAGATCGATGTAACGATAAAATCGAACATTATCATTGCAAATTTGCTTTTCATAATAATAAAGGTAGAGATCTGCCGAAATACTGGAGCTACAACCTCCTTGTGGGATGCCTAATTGTTGCAAATAGATATCGTTGTTGTGGAAGATATAATTATTATGGATAACAAAGTTAAGAAGTATTTTAAATTTTTCTGCTTTAAAATTGTGAGGAAGATTAATTTGAGCTTTATATTCTTGAAAAAGACTGTAAATGATATTACTAAGATCTCATAACTCAATATTATTGAAAAGATCTTGAAAGTCAAAAGTCATAATATTGTCTATTGAATCGAGCGATTTGATGTATTGAATTAATTGAAAGCTATTTTTAAGACAGTGTAAATTATCAACTTTGCTAGTACAATTGTAAATTTGTTTTAGAATATCGAGTAGAGCTTTATTAGCATTGTTGTTATAAGCGTTACACCCAACAGTGACAGTGCGAAATTTAATTGGAGATTTGTGAAACTTAGGTATGAGAACTATATAAGGATAATAAAAGTTATTGAAGGGAAGTTGAAGTAGTTTATAGTAATTATGTAATTTTCGGTTATTAATAATAAAGTTATTATTAGTTAAACTGAAGATGTTACGATTAGTGACTGGAGAGTTTAAAATAGAGAGATAGTAGGATTTACAAATAATGGCATAATTATTAGGTGATTTGTCAACATAAGTGATCACAAAGTCATCCTGTAGTGATTTTATAGAGTTAAGAAGTACAGATTTTTAAATAACACCTGATTTGAAGAATTGATAAATAATGCATTTTTAATTTTTTGTAACACTAAAACTTTCCATTGAGTGAAGTAGGCAATATGTTTATTATGAGTAATAGATGTTTTATAAATAAATAAATCTAGGTCATAAGAAAACTGTTGAAAGATTTGTGGAATGCTAGTTTTAACTGGAAGTCTAAATTTGGTGCCAAATTCCATGAATTTTTTTAATTGATAATGTCAATAATATTGAGATTACCAGTGATAATGTGTCCATGGTCTCTGTCAATAAATTTTGAGAAAGAAGGATCATTGCATTTACATATTACAGTGTTAGTAAAAGAGGTAGACTTACAGAATTATAATTGAATATCTTTCTGCCAAGAGGAAGAGGATATTTGTAGGTAGGAGATAGATTTAAATCTTTAATCGGAAACAAACATTCTTTGTCATTAATGATAGACGTAATGTTAATACTATTCAATATTTGATTTGTAAAAGTCACAATTAATTGAGTATTTGTTTTAATTTTGTTGGGCTTTTTATTAATTTTTAAATTAAATTGTTTGATTTTGTACATTATAATATCATAAAAAATGTCTGAAAAATCAAAACTAAATGCAAAACTGGTGTACAAACGATAAATAGATAATAAGACTTCTTCACACACCATAAATTTTAAGCCAGCACAACCAGTTTCGAAAGGACGTAGTCTTCCTTCATCAGGTGCAAAAAACACGTGCTACTGCCTTGGAGGCAAAAGCAAGACTGAAAAAGACTGTAAATGATATTACTAAGATCTCATAACTCAATATTATTGAAAAAATCTCGAAAGTCAAATCTTGTCTTGTCTTGCTAGCTTTAATCTAGATCTTGTCTTGCTTTTGCCTCCAAGGCAGTAGCACGTGTTTTTTGCACCTGATGAAGGAAGGCTACGTCCTTTCGAAACCGGTTGTGCTGGCTTAAAATTTATGGTGTTTGAAGAAGTCTTATCTATTTATTGTCTGAAAAATGTTTATTATAGGATTGGCTATATATATATATATATATATATATACGTTATAACAGCTGTTTATTTTTATTTTTTAATTAATTCTTTTAAAAGGAAAGATCTTTTAATTTTTATATAAATAAATATTTATACACAGCATTTATTGGAAAAAAAAAATTATAGTGTGTGATAAATGATCGAAAGGATTAAACTTATTAAAATTTTAGTTTAATTAACATGTATTTGGTTTTTATTTATTTAAAACCTTTGAAGTGAAAATCTACTTTTTCATATATTTATTATATTGGTTGGAATGATATGGTAATAGAGTGTAAAGAGTGAAGGTTATGAAAAACATAATTTAAAAATTAAAATATTTACTAAAGGCTGTGATATTGTCATCTTTAAAATCGTAGTTCTTGAATAATAGCAACTGCACTCGTCGTCGATAAATACCCAAACTGAAGTGGCCGGGAAAGATTTTTTGTACCGTTTTTGGAACCTGGACCTTATGCAGTGCGAGCGTAAAAGTAACTGCCGTAGACAGCAGATACCCGAGATAAAGTTTAGACTGATTTTTTTTTTTTTTTTTTTTTTTTTTTTTTTTACTTTTTAATTATGATATTATGTAAAAAAACAAATAGTGATTTAATTCTTTTATAAATTGATTCAAATACATTGAACAGCGAAGCGGGCGTAGCCTGCTATATATGTTGTGCGTCTGTCTGTCCCCACTCAAACTCTCGTAAATATTCATGGAATTTTTTGAAATTGATATATGTTATTCGAGTTCACTATCGGATATTCTCTATGGACAATATTCCTGTGACGTCACAGTAGGTAAAATAGCCGAACACGTGTCCGATGTTTTGTAAACAAATTAGATTCAAGATGCCGTTTTATTATTACGCATAACATTTTCCACTCTAAATATTTCTCCAGTGAAACTTAATAATCAGATATCTGTTCAAACAAGATCAAAAGAGAAATGTAAACAACTGAATCGAATGGTAAAGTTAAGACTATTCCATATCGTAAAATTTCAGAACATTTTATATATACACACATATGTATATAATGAATAAAAGATAATAAAAATTAAACGCGTCAAAAAATGCGTAAAAAGTAAATCAATCATCACTTATGAATTACGAAACTGATATCAATGTTTAAAACGAATATAGCGAAGCCTATTGCGAACAAAATTAAAGGTTACAAACAAATCACATTACAAATTAATAAATAGAAAAAAGATGTCATTAATTACATTGGATATAGACATCGAAGCTTAAATAATTAGAATTTCAATCACTTTAATAAAGGATTTTAATAAATGGAACTTCCATTTAAATTTGTTAACATCGCCACAGTTCACATAGCAAGTTTTAATATTACATATGTTGATTAATATTAAAGTATATCACAAAAACTGGATTAAAAACAAAACAAAGGTATCACTATATCACTCTTGCTTCAATTTCATATAATCTGTAACTCTTATAAATAATATTTCAAGATAAAAAATTTCAGACCACAATGCTTTGCTATGGTAGAGTTGAGGATTGTTTTCCGAAAACAGCTGATTTCCTATAGTCTCGAACCCAAAGGAGGAATATTGTCCATTGAAAATGGCTTCATCACCTCTTCTGATTTGTGTATAGGGACACCCGAAAGTATTCCATAGCACTGTATTCTATGAGAGGTATTTTTATAAACCAAATTTTAACAACTTTACATTGTACAACTCTCAATAAAATTGAAATTTATTCATATGCATAAACGAATGTTTCCTATAGAATAGTATGGTTAACATTAAAATTTACAGGACCATAAAAAATATTCGGTTACATTAAGGGCTTTTATTGAAAATTTGCGAGAAATGTATTTCTACTCATATTAAGGGTTATTTTTTTTAACACTTTCTAACAATTTTTAAGTTTAAATATGATTTGAATATGTGTATCTGTCTGTCCGACTGCTCATATTTTATCTGTTCCTCTGCTCGCCTCCAGCATTCGTAAATATTTTCGGAATTTAAAAAAATATACATATTATTCATTTTTACTATAAGGAATGTTCCCTATTTAAAATGGAATTAATAGGTCCTGTACAACTTGTTTTTCTACAGGAACACCTACCCCCCCCCCCCCCCCCCCCAAAAAAAAAAAAAAAAAAAAAAAAAATTCAGCACAGCAGGCCACTTTTCGGCAAATATACACACAAATTTAATTCCGATTAAGGAAAATACAGTATAGTGTGCATATTAGACTTTGAGCTATAGCTTTCATTCAAACAAGGAAAATTACGGCATAGCACACTGCATACACACTATGTAACACGATCAAAATGTTCTAAGGTCGTTTTCACGGTGAGCGAACAAGTTATTTCAAAGAAAGAGAGAGTTACAGGCGCCACCGACCCGGAGTTTACTACTAGAAAAAATTAAGTATATTAAATTTAAAATTTAAAAACTTATTTATAAAAGTTATGTTTATGCATAATTTTTATAGTATAACAACCTTTTATTTTTAATTTTTTAATTTTATTCCTTAAAAAAAATATATATATAATATATTTTTTCTTTCTCTGTCTTTTTCATTCCTTTTTTTTTTTTTTTTTTTTTTTTTATAGTATTTATCGGGAAAAATGGTTGTATACCGTAGAAACAATTAAAGTGATGTTTTTATGCATTTAATTCCTTTTAAAAAAAAGTATACTTTTTATTTCATTTATTATATTATTCGGAATGATATGATAATATAGTGGAAATAGAGGAGGCTATAAAATACATGGTTCAAAAACTAAAATATTTAATAGATGTTGAGATGCATTTACCTTTAAAATTGTAGTTTTCTTTTTTTTAATAATAGCAGATCCACCTGTCATCGATAAATATCCGAAATGAAATGGCCGAGCACGACATTTCTGCAGGCAGTGGAAACCTGGACCCGCTGTAGTGCAGGTGGTGAAAGAGCTGCCGTAGGCAGCAGGTACCCGAAGCGAGGTTTAGAGCGATTTCAATATATATTTTTTAATTTTTATTTATGATGGGATGTAAAAAATAAATATTAATCCAACTTTTTTGAAAATTCATTTAAATATAATGAGCAACGAAGCGGGCTGATAGTTTTATATAAAAAGGAGAAATAACGCACACATAAATTAAGAGACTAAAGTTTTAATGTCTGTGTTCGCCTTAATTTAATACCTACAGTGCGATTATAGTAGATCTATATTTCATTTCTTGAAAAATAAATAAATAAATAAATAGCATTATAGATGTTTATGTATTTTCTCTGTCTCTCTCTCTTTTAATACTTCCCAACAAGTTTGAAAAGTGTTAATGACTTCGGTTTGTCTCTCAGTGTCCGACTTTTTGTCTGCGTTCTAACTTTCGAAAATATTAATGAAATTTCTTGAAACTGGCATATGTTATTTAAGTTGACTATTGGATATTTCTTATTTAAAATGGTGTGAATACGACTACTGGTTTGTCTACAGGGACGCCTAAAACATTCCAAAGCATTGTGTTCTATGATAGGTATTTCTAAAAACCATATTTTAATTACTTTGCACAAATCTTAATGAAACTGAAATATGTTATTCAAGTTTACCATCAGATGTTTCCTTAAAAAAAAAAAAAAAAAAAAAAAGTGGAGTACATACCACCACTGATTTGTATACAAGAATACCCGAAAGTGTTCCAAAGCATTCCGTTCTATGAGAGGCATTTCTATACACCAAATTTTAATAACTTTACTTTTCACATATCCTAATAAAATTGAAATATATTATTCATATGGGCACAAAAATATTTTCTATAGTGTATAGTATGATCCGCATTAGATTTGTAGGGCCACACAAAAATATTCAGTTACATTATGGGCTATTATTGGAAATTGACTGGAATTGCATTTCCGTTAAACATTAAGCAAGTTTAACCCTTTCTAACAATTCTTAAGTGTGAATGTGATTCTAATTTGTATATATATCTGACTGTCCATCTGTACGTTCCAAGCTTCTATAAATATTTTTGAAAATTTTAAATAACGCTACTTTGTTGTTCAAGTTCACTATAGAATGTTCCCCGTTTAAAATGGTATTAATAGGTCCTGTACATAGGCTTGTGTACAAGGCCACCCCTCCCCTCCCCCCTCCCAAAAAAATAATAAAAAATAAATAAAAAAATAAAAATAAATAAAATGTATTGCGTTTTAAGATTTTTATAAACCCCATTTAAATAACTTTCTACCGTAAAAATCATAAAGAAATCAACATTTAATGCCAGTATACTGAAATAATGCTTTGTATACAATATGATACGGTTTACCTCGAGATTTTTAGGGTGATAAAAGTGTTCAGATCTATTAAAGATTTCAGTTAAAATCTGAAGACTGCATTTTCTTTCGCGTTAAACACTTTTAAACAATATTTAAGAATGACTATGAATTCAATCTCAATATGTATGCCTTTCAGTCCTTCTGTCTGTCTTGAAGGGGAAAAAAAAAAAAAAAAAAAAAAAAAAAGAGATTACTGTATATATTTATGCATAGTTAAATGTCGTTTCTACATCTTTCATATATTAGTCTTTTACGTTTTATATATCTATTTTTATACACAGTTAAATGTCGTTTCTACATCTTTCATGTATTAGTCTTTTACGTTTTATATATCTATTTTTATACACAGTTAAATGTCGTTTCTACATCTTTCATATATTAGTCTTTTACGTTTTATATATCTATTTTGTACAGGTATAGTTAAAATTCTTTCCTGTTGAATATAATACAAAATTGTTTGGTTTATACGATTCGAATATCGATTATAAATCTTTTTTTCTCTTTTCTAATATTAGTGAAATTTCTACGTAAGTCCTTATTTCTTATGTTATTAATTATCTTAAATTTTGTGAGAAATTTCATTATTATATTTATTATTGTTATTCTTTTTAAGTCGCTCTAAGGAGAAAAAAAGCAATAACTTTATTCGTAATGCTAAATTTAATACCCATAGAAAATCAGTGAGTCAGAAATTTGTTTATTAAAGATATTTTGCAATTAATGCCTATCTTCAATGCTTAATATTTATTAATAATATATTTTTATTCGTGTTCAAGTTAAGCAATCATAATTACTTTTATTTTAAAATTTACTTACTATCTCCAAGATAAATAAATAAATATATATATATGTATATATACATAAATAAAATAAATATAAACACGTATGTTTTGATTTTAAGTTTTTTTAAATATCGTTTTATGCCAATTCCTTGCAAAATGTGTATAGTTATTTCAAACTAAAGAAATAACTTGTCTCTGTTATCCTTCATACATCTTCATGCATGTGGCGATTCTTATCTGTTTCACTTTTCTAAGAACGCACCTGTAAGCATGTTAAGGGGTTTTCTATAGCTTTAAAAGGAGAATATATAGGGACAAGTTCTTCTCCGTTAAAAATCCATTATCTCTTTAGAGAAAAGGGCAAAAAAACCATTAATCGTCATCGATCACTTGAGGTTGTGAAATTTGGGAATACACGTTAGGTTTGTGTGTGGGAGTGTCCTCATGTGTCATGTCGTAGTTCGTAGTAAAACTAAAACATGACCTCTGAAATCTTCCAGGGTGAGTAGGTAAGTTCAAAACCTAGCTTGTGAAGCTAGAAAACTTTGAAAAAAGGGATAACAGAAAATATAAATAAAGTAAAAATGGCAGCAAAGAAAAGAAAAATATAGTGAAATCTTATTTTAGAGATAGATTACGTTTACATTGCTTCACGATACAGATTATTCTCTAGCAAAATATAATGAGATTACGATTAGATTACGATTAGATTACGATCAGATTACGATTAGATTACGATTATAATTTAAATATTTTTTTCATTACGATTAGATTACGATTACAATTTAAATATTATTTTTGATTACGATTAGATTACTACTGTAATTTAAATATTTTATTTTGATTACGATTAATCAGCGATTACGTTACTTTTGTAATCGATTACAACCGATTGCGATTACGCGATTAAGATTACTACAAGTCTGCTTGTAATGTGATTTTATTTTCCTTGCATTCTACATACTTATACATAAAAGAAATGTAATTTTTAAATTAATTTAAAAGAATTTAAACGTTTAATAATGTTGTAGGAACATAAATATTATAAAGTACCTGTAAGCTTTATCAGAAAGCCACTAGATGGGGAGACCATGCCGCTAATGTTAGATTACTCATGGAGTAAAGCTAGTTTTAATTAAATGCAAGATACTTTATAATTTTAAAAATAAATTTTTATTAGCAAGTATATCAACTTAAAATAATTTTATTTACATCATAAATGTGTTATTTATATTCCTTTCAAGTTATTTAATAATTTTGTAAATATTTCTATACAAAAAATTAACTGTATTATTATGTAAGCAGTTTTACGAAGTTTGCCTTTTATGTTTTTACAAACGACCAACAGAAGGCGCTACTGAAATTTGTCTTCGGGATATTTGTAAAATTCTCACTTTTTTAGTTCCCCATCATACTATAGGTATGGGGAACTTAGGTAATCGTGAAAATTTTTAGTTCCCCATCATACTATAGTTATGGGGAACTTAGGTAATCGTGAAAATTTTCGACCTCGGTTTTTTTACTTTTTTACACGTTTTCAGGTGTGAGGAATCCGAAAATGACAAAATTTTTATGGTGTTTGTTAGTGTGTTAGTCTGTTAGTGTGTAAGTCCGTTAGTCCGTTAGTTTGTTAGTCTGTGTACAGTGTACACGATATCTCAAGAACAAATTGTCGCAGAGAGGTCAGATCAGTTTTAAAATATTACTTTCGACACTGGCAAGAACCCTATTCATTTGCAACATTCGAATTAAAAAACTTCGTACGTTATTAGAAATTTACGATTTTCTTAACATGGGAGAATAGGACAAAAATTCACTTATATGTGCATTAAATGGAAACTTTTTACTGTAAAAATGTCAGACGAGTTTTAAAATATCAGTTTTGATGCCAGAATGAACATCAGTAACTATAAATATGCTACTTTGAAAATTTCGCAAGTTATCTGAAATTTACGAATTTCTTTACATGCCAGTATAGGGTTATATTTCAGTTATATACAGTTATATTTCACATAAACGTCAATTTTTAGAGATATTTTCATCGTAAAGATGTCAGACTACTTTTGAAATATTATCTAGGACACTGGCATGAATATTAATGACTATGAATTTTCCAATATAAAAATTTCTTAAGTTATTGGAAATTTACGAATTTCTTAACATGGCATAACAGAGCAAAATTTCACATAAACGTTAATCTTGAGGGATATTTTCATCGTAAAGATGTCAAACCACTTTCGAAATATTATTTAGGATACTGGCATGAATATCATAGACTACGATTTTTCCAATGTAAAAAATTCGTAAGTTATTTGGAATTTACGATTTACTTAACATGTCAAAATAAGGCAAATTTGAGCATAAACTTCCATTTTGAGGATCATAAATACATTAGACAACTTCAAAATTACATTTATGATATTTGTTTGAACATGATTGAATACAAATATTCGAATAGGAAAAGTTCGTAAATTATTCGTAATTCACGATTTTACCAACATAGCGAATTTGTAAATTTTTTATATAAATATGAATTTTGAGGATTATTGTATTGGAAATAGTAGCATGAAAACTAAACAACGGAATCGACCCTGATAAAATAAATTAATAGATTAGAATAAGATAAATATATCGAAGTGAACGGTGGATAGCCTATTAGGTGGGGATTTCATTCTGTCACTGTATCAAGCTTTGGTCAAATTCATTTATTTTAATATGATTATAATATGTCTCGCACTAGAAATTTGTGAGAACATAAATATGATGGGGAACTGAGCAGAGTCCACCTATGCCAACTAGTTTTATCTTGGAATCAGTGGCATCTTAGAAGTCGTCTGCGTATTTTGTTTACAGTGAGTGTTTAAAAGAAGCAAGTGGGTGAAAAAAAATGGAAGTAACTCGTGAAGGTTTCCGTTGGATGATTTTTTATCATTTTAAGAAAGGCCTCACTCGGCAAGAATGCATAATCGCTTTATGAAACTTTTGGTAATGAAGCACCATCAGAAAAGACTGTTTACAATTGGTTTGCAAAATTTCGTCGTGGTCGCTCGTCCGTCAGTCATGAAACTAGTGAAGGACGACCAAAAACGTTAGTGATTTCAAACAACATCGATTCCGTGCACAAGATGATTGAAGAAGGTCGGCATGTCACGTATCGTGAGATAGAAGTGTCCCTTGGCATATCACAGACTGCAATACATTCGATTTTACACGAACATTTAGCAGTTAAAAAGATTTGTTCTAGATGAATTCCGCACAATTTGACAGAAGCTCAAAAAGAAGCTCGTGTAAATTGGTATAAGGAAATGCTAAAAAAAATTCAAATTGGGAACAGGAAAATCCGTATACAACACACACACACACACACACACATCGTTACAGGTGACGAAACTTGGATGTATTCGTATGAGCCGGAAACTAAACAACAATCGACTGTTTGGGCGTTTTCGAATGATGAATAGAATCCTACAAAAGTTGTTGGTTCACGAAGCACTTCCAAGAAAATGATTACTTGTTTCTTCGGCCTTACAGGACATATCGCAACCATTCCTTTAGAGGATCGGAAAACAGTTAACGCTAAATGGTATACAGAAATTTATTTTCCAAAAAATCATCAACGAAATCAGGAAAAACAACAAAAATCGCCGCATCATTCTTCATCACGACAACGCCAGCTCCCACACAGCACGTGAAAAAATGTATTATTTGAAGCATAAAAATTTTGAATTAATGTCGCATTGCCCATATTCTCTTGATTTGTTGCCTAACGAATTTTTTTTATTCCCTTATGTCAAACAAAAAATGCGTGGGCAGCGATTTTCACCACCTCAAGAAGCTGTTGATGCCATCCAAAACCATGTTTCTGAGATATCAATTTCAGAGTGGAAAAACTGCTTCAAGAATTGGTTTGAACGGATGAAAAATTGTATAAATCATAAAAACGAATATTTTGAAAAGCAATAAAACAGTTTTTTTTCCAAAAAATTCTTTTTCTTTTTACATTTTGTAGAAACTTAAAAAACAACCTTCGCACTTGCAGCTGTAACCAGTCTGTTGTTGATTTTGCTGCGATGTATGTGTAGCACGTTGATTTTTGCTACTTACAGAATGACTGTAATTAAACAACTAAAACGCGTATTATTGCTCTGAATAAGTATTATTTTTTGTCTGTTATGATAATACACGCAAACTAAAGTAAAGCAATTACTGTTTGAATAAGAATGCTGCCTAACGATACTGCAAGTCAGCACGTAGAAACCAATGTAGTTAGTGTTGAAATACCACCATTCTGTGTTGGCAGACCCGAGATGTGGTTTTACCAGGTGGAAGTATAGGGCCGAATTCTGGTCAAACGACACAACTTTACGATAACCAGCTCACAAAGTGGGAGGGATTGCGAGAGAAAAGGGGAAAGCACTGATGTTAGTGATTCAAGCCAAACGGAGTTGATTTCCGCAACTGCTGACGTCAGGAAAGTAAGAAAAGGAAAATTCGAAGAAAATATTCGAATTTCATTCAGATATTGTTCGTTTTTAACCAATCAGAATCCGTATACAGTTTTAAAGGGACGACCATATGGATTGCTTCTATTTGTTTTTATCGTAACTTATTTTGGTTTCATTCATTAACGATGTGTACATCAGATAAGCATGAAAGCCTTAACTAATACCCCCAAAAAATTATAATAGGAAGAACAATTAAATAATAATAATAGCAATAGGTTTTATTATTTCCTTTATATAAAAAGGGGGAAAAAATAGAAAAAAAAAGAATAATCATTAAATAACCATCTGTGCGTCTGATTTCTATAAACTTTCATTTTATTACTTTACGTAAAAAAAGTGGGGGGGGGGATATAAAAAAGCATAATAAACATTAAATAACCATTTGTATGTACGATTTCTATAATTTTATGGCATAATATGATGATATGGTATATTTATAACACAAGTTAATACTATAAACTTATTATATTTTAAGATGAAATGCTGTTATTTTATTTTATTTTTATAAATTAAAAATATACCTCCCCCCCCCCCCCCAATCTTTTCCAAATTACAGAAATATCTAATGCTTAGTTTTCAATTAAAACGAAATTTGCAGATTCAGTTCAGAAATTTATTTTCAATAAAATAAAATTATATTCACCATATTGTAAAATGATTTCTAATTTTCCAATTTGTGAGTATGTCCTTTTATTATGTTCTACGACCAAAAAAAAAATTAAATAAATAAATAAATAAATAAAATAATAAAAAAAATAATAATAATAAAATAAAATAAATAAATAAAATAAAAAAATTTGTAAGCAGAAAAATAGTATTTATAAAATTTGTGTACTTTTCATTTTATTAATTATTATTTGTAGTAAAAGCATTACGATTTAATATGTTCTTGTGTTGATTTTTTTTTTTTAATTAAATGAATATTTTTTGCAGAGCATTAATCTGAAAAAAAAAAAAAAAAAAATGAATATAAAATATTATCAAAGCTGTATTGTAAAATGTTTTCAGTATTTATTATGTTTTATTATGTTTACAGTTTGCAAAGTAATTTTCAAGATAAGACAAACTTTATTAACATCAATTCATTATTTTAAAATTTCTGATTTGTGTTATCATTACTCCAAAATTTTATGGGTAATTCATATTCCGATATTATTAATAAAAACCAATAAGAGAAAGATTTTTTTAATTCTTTTTTTCTATATTATTTTTAACTGTTACCAAGACATAAGTTGAAAAAAAAAAAAAAAAAAATCGTTAGATTGGGATTAATTTATAAAAGTATATTAATAAATTTATTATTTTATAAAGTTAATTATAGTTTTTTGAATGCAGGCATTTAAAGCATTTAAAAATATAAATGCGAAAACATTAAAAAAATAAGAAAGAGATAAGAAAGAATGAAAGAATTTTTTTTTTTGCTTGCTACCTTAGAATAAAATAAAATAAGAAATAATAATAAAAATAAATAATAATTTAATTTAAATCAATTCTTAGTATAAAGTAAAATTGTTCACACACAAAGAAGAAAATGAAAAAGACATAAAAAGTTTTATAACTAAGTTTCAAGAAAAATCAAAATAGGTCTGATTAAATTTCTTAGCTTAACTTATGCTTCAAATATTCATCTATATGGAGATGATTATATAAATATTCAATGAAATGTCGAGGGAACAAAACTAAATTAATACAAAATTAATTAATTAATTAAATAAATAAATAAATAAGAGATAATTTTAAATAATTGATGTACATTTGAAGCAAACAGCTATTTCTTTAGTTAGTAATAAGAGACATTACTGTGAAATACATGAATATAATACTTTGAAATTTGTCTTATCATGAAAAATATGTTATGCAAACACTAATAACAATAAAACATAAGATACAAAAAATACTGAAAATATTTCACATACCTGTATTTTAACTACGTTTCATGAACTATCTTTTCAACTGAAAATGGGTTATTTTTAGCTTTACGTGTATCCTTTTTTTCTTTCTTTTTTAATCAGAAGAAATATATATTTTAATAATAGTATTAATTATCTTCAATCAATACTACTTATAGAAATCTCAGAGTACACAATTTACCAAGCGCTTTGCACGTTTGTAATGGCCGCCATTGTCTTACAAGAGTGTTACGATAGCTTTCTACTAGCCGCAACTTGAGCCACGTGACAATCGCATCTGCGAGAGAAGAATGTTGCGATTGTTTGACCTGACTAGGAAGATTCGTTTTCGTCCGCGACTTTGCGGTAAAAACGCAGGTGCGAGCCGTAAGTGTTTGGCCGGAATCTGGGCCATAATTCCAAATTAATGGCATTACAGCTAGTGTTGCAAAGGCTGGGAAAAAACTCGTTTCTTCCCCTGAAATAAACCGGGTTTTTTGGGAAGGAAATTTTGAAAATTCCTGGGAATTTTGAAAATTTCTGGGAGTTTTGAAATAATTTGATGCATGGACACATTTTTTTCATTTTTATTATTTTTAATGATTTCCTATTTAGCATTTTTAACTGTAACTGTGAAAAGAAAAGCAACTCAACTCTTCTTTCTTTTGCAGAGACAAAGTCAGTTATTATTACTATTTCATAAATAGACATTAAAATAGGAAGACTATTTCTAATAAATTTCAGAATAAAATATTTTTTCAACGTTAATAAATTGTTTATTCATAAGGTAAATAATTTAAGCATACTCAAATAATACATAGCAATAAAATATAAATATACATATACATATTTATTTTAAAAATACAAAGGAAAATATTTTTTAAATGCAGAAATGAATATTCATCAATGTATGCTAATATATATATATATATATATATATATATATATACAGTAACCACCTCTTAATAAATTCACTGATTAATAAAATCAGCCGCTTAATCTGATCAAATTGCCAGGACCGGAATCAAATCAATGCAAACTAATTTTAAAACCGCCGCTTAATAAAATCATCATTGCCGGTTAATAAACTAAAAAAAAAAAAAAAAAACTCTTCAGCAGCGAAAATGTAATTTGTTCACGCTAAATAAATTATGATTTACACTGTGATTTTTTTATTTTTGAAATAAAATAGAAAATAAAATACAGTAATCCCTCCGTTATCTTCCTTTGTCGAAAATTTTACATTTACAGCAATTAAACACACCCCATCACTTGTCTTAGTAATAATTTCAAGGCATGTATTCTTCAAAGTGCGGTAATAAGCTACAAATTTTATTTGATTCACAAGTGGTCTTTTTATTAATGTTTAATTAAAAAACAATTTTTTGTTCTTATTCTGAAATAACTAAGAAACGAGAAGTTTAAACGGAAAGTTTAGCAAAGTATTGATGATTTTCCTCGGAACTTGGGAATTCACTTATTTTAAAGGAACAATCAAATAATTATTTGTTAAAAATTAATTAATATTGTTTATTAGTTCCATTATTTGGTACCTTTTGAAATATCTTTCCTAATTCAGGTAAATAATACCTTTTTCTTGAGTGCAGGAACGTTCACCGGATATAAAAATCAGCCACTTAATAAAATCACTATTGCTCAGTACGAATGTGATTTTTGTAAGCGGCGGGTACTGTATATATATTAGATACTGATGTATTAGTAGTTTGTCTTAAATTTTTATTTATTTATTTATTTATTTATTTTTTTATTTTTTTGCATTAAAAGTTTAATTGCAGATTAAAGAGAGTTGACTATACTTGTTTGTGAAACATTTAAAATAAATATTTGTTGAATAACCTTAAAAAAAAAAAAAAAATAAATAAATAAAAATAAATAAATAAATAAATAAATAAATAAATAAGAGTCAAAGAATCAGTCAAAATCTTTGCAGTTAAAATGATAATTTTAGTTAAGTAATATTTTAAAGATCTTTCTGATCAAGTAATATTACTTGAACTATATTTTTAAGTTTAAAACAGAACATACATAATTTAAATTTATTTGCTTTGCTAGAAATAATTTTAAAAAAACGACTAAATTTTAAAAATTTATCAGTTTGTTTCTCTTTTGGAAATATATTAAAAAGTATTATGTAATGGTTGCAATGAACAGAAGCAGTATTGCCTGAAAATAAAATTTCTGCTGCATTTAAAACTAATTTATGCAATTCTCATTAACATTTTAAGTATTAGGTATATGTATGTTCAATACGTTAGCTCTAACTTATATTCTGAAAGTGACTGGTTTTGTTTACTTTTAAAATTTCCAATATTCCCCAAAGTTCCGGGTTTATTCTCCAAAATTTCCGGGTTCATTCCTATTTTTCAAAAATTGTTTTTTGCAACACTAATTACAGCCGAAGAAACAAAATTTAATTATTTAATTGCTTAATTAGAATTATGTTTTGTCGAAAACATTTGGAACATTCTCAAGAACTCCAGTACAACTAAATATTCGTTAACAAAAGAACAACTCGTGAACACGTTTTAGGAAAGTGAAAATAAAAGAATAAAACGTCTGATTTCTGGATTAGAATCGTGTGACGGGACTCCAAGCCAAATGCTGCGAAAGATGTGACCTCTTGGAGGTAGCGAATTTTCCGATAAGGTGCTCCGCACACTATGGCTGTAAAAAATGCTTAACTCGGTGCAAAGTATCCTAATTTTGAGTGAAGAATCTTTAGATTAATTCACTACTATCGCTGATAAAATCATTGAAATGACATCTATATCTGTAGATATGACGGAAGTGAAGAAAGCTACAAATTTTAACGAGTTACTGGCAAAACTTTCAGCTCTAGAATGGCAAGTAGCTACCTTAAATGAACAGCGACACTCTCGTGATCACTGACTCTACAGTTATCGGAACAGTCATAGTTGATAAAAAAAAATATGTAGGATCCAAATGGAAAGTTTTATTTCTACCATTTTCAATTTGGTACCAAATGCTGCCCAGAAAAATCTGTTCAACCGTGTAGTTGGAAAATCCCGGAAAACCATTTCATGCATTAGAATCCCTGGCTAGTCCTGCTGCTAATGAAACACATAGCCGCAATTACGGTTTATTTTTCAAGAATAAAAACACGGGCTGCCAGTTCTTGGTAGACAGCGGAGCTGATGTGTCCAGTATTCCACTACCCAAAATCGAAAGTGGTACGTGTAAATATAAACTGTATGCTGCCAATTGTGCAGAAATCCCTACTTATGGTATCAAAATGCTGACTCTAGATTTAGGTCTGCTTCGACAGTTCCAATGGCCATTTGCGATTACAAGAGTCTCTAAAGGAATTCTTGGTGCAGATTTTTTGAGTAAATTCCAACTTCTAATTAATATATACATCAAGAAGTTAACAGATAGTGCAACAATTCTTTCAGTTTTTGGTAAAATTACAGCCATCCAAGAAACGAATAATATTAGTACTTTAAATAAAAACAGTAAGTACTCTGACTTATTACTTCAATATCCAAATATTACCAAACCTAATTTATTTACCAAAGTAATTAAACGAAATATTCTGCAGTATATTGCAACAAAAGGCGAGCCTGTGTATTCCCTTGAACGACAATTTGGCGCTAAGAAACATAATTTGGTTAAACAGAAATTTCAATTCATGCTTGATAATGGCATCATTAGACCATCTAAATCACAGTGGGCTAGCCCGTTGCACATAGTGATAAAGAAAAGATGGAACCCTATGAACAGGCTATCTCAGATTGTTACCCAATTCCCAGAATAGAAGATTTCCCTTTAATTTTAATCGGAAAGACAATTTTTTTCAAAATTTGATCTTTTAAAAGCCTATTATCAAATTCCAATTGCAGAAGAAGACAAACAAAAGACTGCTATAATTACCCCATTTGGGTTGTATGAATTTATTGTTATGAGATTTGGGCTTCGTAACGCCCCTTCCACTTTCCAAACATTTGTAAATGAAGTCTGTTAAGGTTTCACATTTATATTTTCTAATTTAGATGATATTTTAATTGCTTCTTCTTCTGAAGATGAACGTAAAATGCATCTTATTATAAATATTGCCTTTGCGTTAATATATCAAAATCAATTTTTGGAGTTCAAGAAATTGAATTTTTAGGGCATTTGATTACCCCTACTAGTTCACGTCCATTACCTGAAAATGTCGAAGCAATTTTGAATTATAAACGAAGCAATTTTGAATTTGAAAATTTCCAACCACCCTTCATGATCTAAGAATATTTTTAGGTAGGACAAATTTCTTTCGCAGATACTTAAAAGAGGCTGCACAGATTCAGGTCATTTTGCATCAAATGCTAAAGGGTGCCAAGAAAAAAGATCGTAGAAAAGTGCCCTGGAATGATGAAGCGCGAAAACAGTTTGAGAAGTGTAAGGTGGATTTAGCAAATGCTGATCTTCTAAGCTTTCCTAAACCTGGCAGTCCATTATCTTTGTATACAGATGCCTCAGATTGGGCAATAGGATAAGTGTTTTAGCAGTATGAAGATGGAAGCTGGAAACCTATAGCCTTTTACTCCAAAAAAATGAATGACACACAGAGAGGTTATAGTACTTATGATCGTGAATGATTAGGAGTATACTTATCTGTAAAACAATTTAAGTACATGCTAGAAGGAAGAGATCTTCAGATATTCACAGATCACAGATTATTAACCTTTGCATTCAAACAGAGAAACGAGAAGGCTTCACCAAGACAACAACGTCAACTCCAGTATATATCACAATTTACTATAAATATACACTATGTTCATGGAAAAGACAGTATTGTAGCAGATACGGAATTTTTTAACATTCTTCATCAAAATCAGCTAATGAACAAAACCTAAACAATATTCAACTGCCAACAAGCAAGTTGGGGTAGGCAAATAAAATTGCGTATAAGATTTCGAACTTAACACACTAATGTACTTAAATGCTGTTTCACATTCAAATATCCTACATTATTATATTTTAATTATTATCCTTTATTTATTGTTGTATATTGTATCATTCTCTTAAGCTTTGTCCTTTCATGTGTATTATTATTATTGTTATTATTATCATTCTTTTTCTCTTTATTGGTATTACTTCTAAAACTCAGAAGTGTTTGAATCATTCAATACACTGTGACGAGTAGGCTGTCTACGTCTGAGTTGGAAAGAATTTCTTCTCTTACCCCAAAAGGGGCGGAGTAGGGTGATAGCGAATATCTGAGACCTTCATATGTGGTCGGCAAATCAGAGCGATGCTGGGAGCTGTGCCCCCCCCCCTCCCCACCTTCTTGAGACGAGGTTCGAAGACTATGGAAGAAGCTGACGCATCCGCCATTTCCTAGCCCACAAGACCGGCTAACGATTTATTATTGGTGGTTTTTCGGCCACGAATAACTCCAGAAAAGGGCACTGCCTGTTTATATTTTCTTCTAATCCCGAAAGAAGGAAAAAGTGGATTATAAATTGCAGATGTAACTCGTGGATACTCGGAGCAGGAGCACAACTATGTAGTGTAAGATTTCCCTTATTTTCAACTTATTTCACTTTATTTTCAAAGTTCTTTGAAAAATATAATATGAATGTACCGTATTTTTTTTAAGTTATTGTTTTTAAATTCTTTTAAAATTAACTTTAAAATTACATTTCTTTTAACGTGAAGGGTTGCCGTTTTGAGAAAGTTGGCGATGTTCTTAAAATTGCCAACTTGTTTGTTTCGTGATACAAAGTTCTAGCTCACTTGATCTGTATAGAAGTTTAAAGGCGATAACAACGCTAATCAGGTAACCTAGCTTTTTCTAGCGCCAACAATTTCCCAGACGGGCAAGAAAATGGCGGACACTGCGCCAGCTCTTATCATATAGGAATCTTAGGGCAGAAACAGAGGCAAAGAGAGTCGAGTGTCAGCCACCAGGGGCTTTATTCTCGTCTAGTCGTTACGCGGTAACCGGTTGTTGTGAAGCGAGACAACGACGATTTGCTATTCTCGTCACAAGGCAGTGATGCCAGATGGTCGAAAATTATTTCCCCAACCAGGTCTTCAAATTTCCCCAAATCGATTTTTTCGAAAAAATCCCCAACTTAATTTTTACTAAAAAGGGAAAATAATTTTTTTTTTTCAAAAAAAATATCAAGCAGATTTTTCTATGATTTAAGCTCAAATTTTTCCCCAAATGAAGGCAATTTTTGAAAAAAATCCCCAAATAACAATAAACCTATCGAAAGTCTCTAGTCGTAGGGATAAATCATTACGTTGCCAACATTGACAGAAAGTTGAAGAACTCCCCATATTTGTCCCCAAAAATTTTAGAATTCCCCAAAAAAGTCCCCACAAACATTTGGTCCCCAAAATTGTCCCCAGAAGCCTCAAAAATCCCCAAAATGGGGACAAAATCCCCAATCTGGCACCACTGTCACAAGGCGTTTGCGGCAGCGGAGCTCCTTTCAATTTGCGCATGCTCCAATTTATAAGTGTTATTGAGAGAGAGAAATTTTGGCACCATCTTTTAACTTCATATAGAGTTACTATAAAAACGAATGTTTCTCAATTCTCATTATTGATTCTATACCTTTTCTTTTGTTATTCGTAGTTTCTTTCTAAATTTTTATTATTAATTACAATTCTCTTTTTTTTTTTTTCTATTAAGACAAAATGTAAAATAAAAGGATTACTCTATTTTGCATTACAAGAAATTTATGTATATTAAATAGGAAAGGTTTGCTCATGTATATTAAAATTTAATATTTGAAGTATCATAATCGGAGGAGAAACATTGGTACATAAGGATTTTTGATTCAAATATGAGTATCTGTAAAACTATAGTGAATCTATTTATTTAAAAAATGGAAGATAAACATATTATTGGTAAAATGACTAAATTATTATTATTATTATTTTGTTCCTAATGAATGGCAGTCTATAATCAATTGCTGTATAAATAACAATAAAATCATTAAAATATACTTCAATTTTATTATTTTGCTATTAGGAAATTTATGATTTTAAAAAATTATGTATTTTTACCAGTAAAACAAGAATATTTCGCATATAAACTAAAATTTGTCTGCATCTAATTATTCTTTAAAAAATAATTGAAATTTAATTTATCAAAATAAATAATCGCTAATAAATGAAAGTATTTTTCTAAAATTATATGAATATCACCAACTATTTCTTTGAAAATTGATTTAAATTTTAGTTATGGAAAAAATATAATTAATTAAACAAAATACTTATTTATTTATTTTAATTTACTTTTTCAGTCAAATTTATGAATAAAATAATATTATACCGAATTTATTTACTTATTTAAAAAATAATAAATGTAAGTTATTTCTCAGCTATATTCGTGAATAAAATAATTTTATTTAGAAATATATTAATATAAAATTAAAAGCTGAAAATGCTTCTAATTTTTCTTTCAAAATGAATTGAAATTTAATGTGTTAAAATAAAAGTAAATAAACGAAGATATTTATGTAAAATTAAATGCAAAATCTTAAAATTAATTTAAGTTTCATTTATGAAATATATATGTATATATACATATAGATATATAAAATTATTATTATTTTTTTTTTCTTTTCTTTTCTTTTTCAGTTCAGACAAATTTACAAAAAAAAAAAAAAATAATAATATTATAGAAAATTATCTTAGAATGTAAAAGCAATAACAAATATAAATTATTTCTGAACTATATTCCTGAATTATATAATTGTATAATTATTTTTAACTAGTATATAAACCCGTCAAAAATGACGGAATGTGAACGATAAATCTTGAAAACAATGTTTAGATCATGATGGTTACCACGTGATCATTTAAATGTATTTTCAATTTTTGTTTATAAATCAAATGTGTTTCGATATTTTATAATTTTCGTTCTGAAATTTAAAAAAAAAAAAAAAAAAAAAAAAAAAAAAAACAGTTGCACTTTGGGAGTGCCGACAAAAGTGAAAACGCGAACAATTACGTGTGTATTTCTTGAATCGTCAGGAAATATTTTATTGTGTAGGAAATACTTTTAAATGAAGTGTTTTTTTATTCATTAATATAAACTACTACTACAAAAATTATATTACAATTTTATTTAATGCTTTAACTGCAATGGAGACAGTGTCCGGAGATGAGAGAAGTCGTGTAGAGCCGCACCAGATTGTAAAAAGGTGAGAAAAATGGCGGCTTTGGCCTTTCTCACGGTTTTGTGAGGTCTAACTGCAATAGAGACAGTGTCCCGAGATGAGAGAAGTCGTGTAGAGCCGCACCAGATTGTAAAAACGTGAGAAAAATGGAGACTTTGGCCTTTATCACGGTTGTGTGAGGTCTAACTGCAACGATTCCGGCAGCAATCTTTAAGAGACAGTGTCCCGAGATGAGAGAAGTCGTGTAGAGCCGCACCAGATTTTAAAAACGTGAGAAAAATGGCGGCTTTGGTCTTTCTCATGGTTTTGTGAAGTCTAACTGCAACGATTCCGGATGCCATCTTTAAGAGACAGTGTCCGGAGATGAGTGAAGTCGTATAGAGCCGCACCAGATTGTAAAAACGTGAGAAAAATGGCGGCTTTGGCCTTTCTCACGGTTTTGTGAGGTCTAACTGCAACGTTTCCGGCTGCAATCTTTAAGAGACAGTAGCCGGAGATGAGAGAAGTCGTGTAAAGCCGCACCAGATTGTAAAAACGTGAGAAAAATGGCGGCTTTGGCCTTTCTCACGGTTTTGTGAGGTCTAACTATAATAGAAACAGTGTCCGGAGATGAGAGAAGTCGTGTGGAGCCGCACCAGATTGTAAAAACGTGAGAAAAATGGCGACTTTGGTCTTTATCACGGTTTTGTGAGGTCTAACTGGAACGTTTCCGGCTGCAATCTTTAAGAGACAGTGTCCGGAAATGAGAGAAGTCGTGTAGAGCCGCACCAGTTTTTAAAACGTGAGAAAAATGGCGTCTTTGGTCTTTCTCATGGTTCTGCGAAGTCTAACTGCATCGATTCCGGATGCAATCTTTAAGAGACAGTGTCCGGAGATGAGTGAAGTCGTGTAGAGCCGCACCAGATAGTAAAAACGTGAAAAAAATGGCGGCTTTGGCCTTTCCCACGGTTTTGTGAGGTCTAACTGCAATAGAGACAGTGTCCGGAGATGAGAGAAGTCGTGTAGAGCCGCACCAGATTGTAAAAAGTGAGAAAAATTGCGGCTTTGGCCTTTCTCACGGTTTTGTGATGTCTAACTACAACGTTTCCGGCTGCAATCTTTAAGAGACAGTGTCCGGAGATGAGAGAAGTTGTGGAAAGAAGTCGTCTTATTTGTATCATACAAGGATAGAAAGCGTTTGCTGACGATGACGCGAATTCAATGATTTTTCTTCACCCAAAAGTTTTCACTTCAAATGGAAAGCGTTAGCTGACGATGACGGGAGTTCAATGATTTTTGTTCACCCAAAAGTGCTCAACGCGCCTAAAGAAGTTTTCACTTCAAAAATTCTACCCGATCAATAAATATGAATGACAATAAAAAAAACAGCTGGTGGACAAAAAATATAGGCCCGACAACACAACAGCAACAACACATCCCAGTGTTCCATTAAGTGCTCTATACGCAAGCGAAGTGTGACGTCACTGACCGTCCGAGGATGCAAGAAAATGATTTCCTATGTTAATCGCCTATTGGATTTTCTGTAAAAACTTATTAAAAATCGAGGAAAATTATTTCCTGCTTTTAATCCCCATTTATGGGTAATTATATGTATTAGTTATCATGTTCATGTGTTAGATTGAGTTATTTTGCTGTGAAATTGACAAAATTTTAATTTTAAATTTCAAAACTCTGTTGTCCTTGGCGTTTTTGTATTTGGCGATCAAAAACGTACTACGAAAATATCATGCCAGATGTATATTTTCGTAATATGTATTGTACGAAATATTGTTTCATATTATTCATTACTCTCTTTTAATATAAGTTTTTAAAATAACCATGATTTTTGAAAGGAATTAAATTATATTCACCAGATAATTTGGCGATATATATATATATATATATATTTTTTTTTTTTTTTCTGCCAAGGATGACCGATATCAAATCTATTCCGCTGCAACATATTAGTATCTTATATCAGATACTTTATTTAGACATTTGAAATCAAATTTCACTTCAAATTATGATAGAATATTTATCAATTTCCTTTTAATTAGTATATTAGTTGGATATTTATTGTGTAAATATCATCCTTTGAAATGAAATGTTTATGTTTTCAATGGAATATGGAAGTTGTTTTTTTTTTTTTTTAATCTAGAGTTTTGAAATTTAAAATTCAAATTTTATCAATTTTAGAACAAAAACAACTTAATCTAACGCATGCACATGATAACTAATACATATCTAAACCTAAATATGGGGATTAAAGTCGGGAAATAATTTTTCTCGATTTTTAATATTTTTTTACGAAAAATCCATTGGGCGTTTAACATAGGAAATATTTTTCTTGTATCCACGAACGCCAGTGACGTCATCACTTCGCTTGCGTATTTAAAGTCTTCATAATAAGAAAAAACGATAGACTTCATTTTACCAAAATACTTATTTTTAAGACTATCGTAGATCCTGTTTTCAAATTTTCTAACTAACTATCCAATAACTACAGACACTCCATGCTAACCCAAATTCACCTCTACTCGATACCTCCAACCAGCTCACCCACAACATCGCCAAAATATCCAGAATCCAGCTAGGGACTTTCTCATTCTCAACCGAACCTTTTACCTTGACTCGACATTATCACATTAGACTACTCTAATTTCAATACTCATTTCAACTGGTGACTTTTACTTGCCCAACCAAACATTCTATCCCAACTATCATTTTACACTAATTTCAAAACTAAAATCAACTGGCGGCATTTACGTACTAAACTCGGCGCCAAACATACCTTACAATGTAAACAAACAATAAAGTTTGATAAAAATATTTAAAGGCTTTAATGCGTTTTTACAAATATTTTAAGATTTTTAAGGCTTTAATATGTTTTAGAAATATTTTAAGCGTTTTTTAATGAAACAGTCAAAGAGTCGTTCATTCGGAATTAAAAAGTTGTCCATTTGGAATTTGTATTTTCTGAATGGCAACAGTTTTGGTTTGTTTTTATTTGGTCTTGCTTTGTGCTTTGTTTATAGAGCATTTCCTCGTGACGTCAATAATTAAAGGGCACCCTGGTGGATGGCAAAAGAGCTCGACTTTCCCGCGCCCACCATTGTTTTCAATTGACGATCCTAGTTTTATCATATGCTATTATTTTCGCTATATTTGTGTTTTTTTTAAATCATTCGCCTTATTTCAAAAAATTAATAATATTTCTTCTTTATGTTTTCCTATCAATTCATTTTTTATAGTAAATATGGTGACAAATTGCTGTACAAACGAACATGCTAGACACAGACGTTGAAATAATTTCAAAGCATGCAACGATAAAAAATATATGGATCAACGCCATTAGAGAGAAATTACACTGTTGTACCTTAAAAGTGTGGATAACATCTTTAGATTGGTAAGAATTTTTTACTTACGTACTACATTTTTGCATCTATTTTTAATTTCTTGTGTGACTCGTTGACTATATCACGTAAGGCTTAATAATCATTTGTTGTGTTGTGTTTATTTCGTATGAAGTTTTATTTAAGTTGATTTCGTTATTTAAAATAAAAGTTGAGTAATATAGTATTTAGAAACGGAGCAGTGTTAAAAATTTCAGCAGTTCTTACAGTTTACATAATTATTAATTTTTATTTTTAATGGTGTACGTACATATGTTTGACAAAAACTTGGTTTGGTTTCTCTATCTCTGCATAATTTTTATACTGTTCTGGGTTTTAAAAAAAAACCATATTAACCATGCTTATGTGTTATTTTATTGTTGCTTCATGTACTCGAAATTTTGAACTTTATTTAAGTTATAATTAAAGAAAAACATATTCATGTCTTTTTATTAAAAATGAAAAAGGGGGAAATATCCAAATTTAGCAGATAACTCTTAATGAACGTTATATGAAAACAGCGAAATGGAAATAAAAATATGAAATGAAAGTAATAAACAGATTAAGTAATGAAATATAAAATCGATGACACTGCTGAAATTTGTGACACTTTTTAAAAATTGATTGCTTATAAACTAATGCAGAAGAGAGTTAAGTTACATTAAAATTTAAGTAAATATATTAGCACCATCAGTGTATGTTACCATAGAAAAGTAAAATTAATCAATTTAATTTTCTTTCACTAAAATAAGTACTGATTAATTTGCATTTGTAAAACTTATAAAAAGCATTTTGATATTGTGTTTCATGTGAGAAAAATATGTTGCATAAATATTTAAGTAAACATAATCACTATTTGGTTCAATTGTAATTTTTATCTTTTTATTTCCACTCTGCCATAGATAAACTAAAACATTAACTAAAGTTTCCTTTGTTAAAATATTTATATAGATTCATTTAAAATAAATCTTGTAAAAATATTTATAAATTATCTTTCATGTGGTTATACTAAATTACTTAAAAAAAAAAAATAATAATAATAAATAAGTTATTTTAGTGCAGTTAGATTTTTTTTTTTTTTTTAACTTTCATTTACCATAGATAAACTAAACATTACTGTGATTTGCTATTGCTAAAATAATTAATTTTTCAAAATAGTTCTTGTAAATGAAATGACACATATCTTTTGTATAAAATAATAAATCATTATTATAATTTAGAGAAACTATAAATTTTCTTTACTGTTATCATAAACAAAACTATGGAAGAATTTCCCATTGCTAAAATAGTCATTTAAAGCGTCTTATGATAATTTAAAAACACTTTATTTTTTATATTTAATTATTATACGTGATATATTTTCTTGTATAACTGATAGTTGAAAGAAAATACTGTATAATAAATATCTTTAATATATGTTTATCTTATTTTTTTTGGTATGTGTGTGGAGGGGGAGGATAAGATAAAGCTATTTAATATTTTTTTGTAGTTCAATCCAAAATATTACTTATAAAGGTGAAGCAATCCTTAGAGTGGCTGGCTTTATGGCTCTATAGTAGTCTATATTTTCAAATAAGTCACTTTTCTATATATATGTATACATATTTTAATTTTCTCCTGCTTTTTTATTTATTTTTACTCATATTTCAAGTACTTAATTCTTTAATATTCATTGGTTTCTCTCTCCTCACTTTCAAATAAGTCACTTTCTAAAAAGCAAAAGAAAAGTTGAGGTTTCTCTCTCCTCAATTCAACCATGAACTCTGAAAGTCCACACTGAGGTAGCCCTCCTACAGAAATATGAATGACCACCCTCTAAGGCACCCCTTCTGCAGAGGTCAACGACCATGGGTCACTGTAACTAAAGTCAAAAGCCTGGTGAGTGTCTAAATTGTGCGGTGTATATTAAAAAGCTGCACGATTGAGGCACTTCTCCCTGGCAATAATTTAGTGGACATCGATCACATCTAAGAAACGCTATATACAGGTAATTTTATATTTTCTTTTTCACTTAAGTTTAAATTGATTTTTTTTTTTTTTTTACTGAAATGAATTTTTACTTGATTTTATGTTGTTGCTTTAAATTACTTCTATTGAATATTAATTGTCGTAAAAATGTTATTTTATTAACTTTTTGTCTTTTGTGTGTGAATTTGTTCAATCAGCTAATCAGATAAAACTTAATTGAATACTAAATCATAAAATCATTTCTTTTTTACAAATTGAAGATTATAAAATATATTTCTTACTCTAATACAATAAATTTTGTTATGCATTTAATTTCAATGTCTTGTCTTGGCATTTAGTAATACAGTTTAATCTTCGTCTTTTTGATCACATCCCTGATCAAAAGATAGTTTTGTTATGACTCGCAGAGCTCAATTGTGATGACTATATTCCAGAGACACACCAAAGTAAAAGAGAACTTTTTGTTTTCTCTACTACTATTTGAATATAGTTGTACTTGTAATTAGATGGTAATAAACTGTATCCAAACATTAGTGGAAAAAAAAAGGACTTTGTGTCAGTTTCTCAATTTATGTTAATTTTAATTATAAATTTAAATAACAGTTCAATGTATAAATATTTACACAACATAAAAATGCCAATGTAAAAAATATTAAGAGCAAACTGCAGTTTTCGTACCATATAGCATACTGCACTAAATACGTTGGCATTTTCAATGTTATATTTCTGTTTAATATCAAGTCTTATTACATATTTTAACTGTTCAATGTGCTAAAAATCTGTTGTTCAAATTTAATAAATAAACTTTGTCAGACGATACGAAAAAGTGAAAAAAAAAAAATCATCTTACAAGGAAACATTCAAAAGGTGTCGTCTTAAAAAAATATTGAAAAAAATGTATGTGATTCTACTTTTCCTTAAACACCAGAAAGGGAAAACATTATCGGCTGAAATGAATTCACAAAAAATTATCAAAATTAAGTATATTTGGCGATTGATTTTGAATACTCAGCGAAGAAACAAAACACGGTTCTGTTCGTACATGGCAATCTCGGTGCTAGCAAACTGAACGCCTAACAGCACTAAATTGCCAAATAGGCTTAATTTTGATAATTTTTTGTGGTCGCTGTAATTCATTTCAGCCGATATTTTTTTCACTTCCTGGTGTTTTATGAAAAGTAGAATCACATATTTTTTTCAATATTTTTTGAAGACGACACCTTTTGAATGTTTCCTTGTTAGGTAAACATAATAGCCTTAACCCTTCATCAGGCAAAAAAAGTTATGCAAGAGTGCATGAAAATGCCACTTATGTCTCCTTTTTTGCTTGATGAAATGTTGTACTATTATTTTTATCTAAAGCAGTTGGAGTATTTTTTATTTCATAATTTGTGTTTCATTACAAAGTTTTTCATTTATGAAAAAATTAACACACTTCAAAAGACAATCCTTTAAAATTTTATACTTTACAAGTGCTGCACCAAGAACTCAGTATGTGCTCGGTGTCGGTGAATACTGAGTAGGTATAAAAATTTCATTTTTAAGCCTTCTGGAAGACAGATCTTTATTAATAAATCAAACTATTAAGCAAAAAGCTTCTAGGTAAAACCAGTCCAAAAAAAATTTCTGGACGGTGATTTTATTTTGATAAATTGCAGGATGCGTTATATTAGATTCTATTTCGTTATACAAAGTAAACAGTTCACTGATCTCTACAAAAATTTGTACATTTATTAACCAGACAAAAATCTATCTAGCGCTGCAACTTTTAAATCAATAGGATAATTACCGTATATTTCCGAATATAAGCCGAGAGTACATTTTTCCCTGCAGAAATTTGCCCAAAATTGCAAACCCGTGTATAAGCCGAATTGAAAAAATACTCTTTTTAAAGTTTGAGTATATCGCCAAAATGGAGAAAATATTGGCAATCTAAACAACCTTCAGGATAATCTGTCCAATGAAATTGCGCGAAATGCGTGCTTATCCAATAGAATTCTTTACCTTGCTTAGCCATAACGTAAAACGTTCGCAGATTGTTCGCCAACGGCGATAGTTTTAACTCTGGCAACCCTATCAGAAGGGAGGCAAACACAGACGCGAACGCAAGTCCCGGCAGCCTAAAACGATGGCTACCGTAATACCGGGCCGGGAGACCTAACCCTAACGTCGATGAAGCAATGCCGCTGCTGGATGTTTACATAAATAAGCCGTGTAAAGACCGATTGCATCGATTTTTTTTAATGACGTATCTAAATTATTTTGTATATTTCTACTTTTCAGTATTACACTATCTACATATCAGTGCTTCAATGCAATCTTTAACAAAATAAAAATACTTCTATAAAAAAAACAAAGCTTTGCCGCTTTTGCTAGTGTAAGCCTAGAAACATTTTAAACAGAGATGATTTAAATTTAATTGTATAAATTAAAAATATGATCGGGAGTCCTGTTTTTTTTCAAGTTTCTCTTATACTATTTCTGAATCAGACAGAGAATTTACTCCATTCGTGCACTCTGCCGATGACTTTAGTTACCGGCAGGTCAAAAAGAAATGTAAACAAACGTGACTACATCGAGCGTTTCGTGAAATAAATTTAAAATTGCTAATTTAAGAGTTTTATATGTGATAATTATTTAAAAATAAGGTTTAATATAACTATTTTACTTTATATATACTTTTTAAGCTTAAAATATATGTATTCAATCATTGTTTCTGAAGTACGTTTTTTGCTAGAAATGTAGATCCGTATATAAGCCAACCATTATAATACAGCTTCTGAAAAATTTCCAAAAATTCTTGGCTTATACACGGAAATATACGGTAGTTTGCAAGATATTAAATAAAAACCCCATTTTCACTTCAAAATTAAAAAAGAAAAAAAAAAAACTTTTTCGATAGTGTTTGTATGTAGGAATTGACTTAAATTTTTTTCTTTTTATATTCCTTGTTTTAAAGTAACCGTGTTTCTAATCAACATAATGAACCTCAAATAGTTGAATGTCATTTATATTTTCTTAACAGCTGTATATGACGGTACTTAACCATGACTTTCATTTGCTGAAAATAGGGCACAACTTTAGTATGAGACTCTCTTGGCGAAGTTTGTGATTTTTTTCTTTCCCATTTTTTATTCATTCTTCCAAATAAAGAATAAATTTTTATTTCTTTATTTCAATAAAGTGTTTTAGCAATGATAACAGTTTACAGTGTTACTTTTCGGGCACTTGTTTTATTAGGCTTATTAATAAAGAAAATAAGCTTTTAAAAGATTAGCTTATTATTAAGAAGCTGTTTAAAAGATTTAAAAAAAAAAAAAAAAAAAAAAAATGAATAAATAAACAATCATGCTTATGTTGTTGCAAGTTGTGAATTTTTCAATGATTTTTACTCTAACTTACATTTTACAGAGAGCCAAAAATTAATCTTATAGGAGGAATACAGCTTTCAGATTGTTTTTGTTTTTCATTCATGATCAATAACTTGAGAGTGATTCATAATTTGATCTATTGTAGTTAATAATTTTGAATCTATTAAATGTGGGGTTTGAACTCAGGACTAGCTTGTCAGACTGGCAGTTCAGAGATTTTTCTGAAACTTACATGAATGTGAGCTAGGACTCTTTATAAAGAGACCCACGGAAAGGCCACCACCCATGCTTTGGGTCCTCTCATACTCAATTTATGTTAAACAACACAACACCCTCCATTATATGTGATATGTGTGTATGTGGGGTGGGTGATCTTTTAAGGATTTTCTTTAATGAAATCTTGTGTACAAATGCGAGTAATTCAGAAAATTGTGAAGTTTAAATTGACATGAACAATCAGTATAATATCCAATAATGGTACAGGGCAAAACTGGATCGTGTTGTGTAGGTTGGGACTGATTGACTATGCAAGATTTCTAGGCCATGTTTATGCAAGTTTCAGGGAAAACCCTGTAAAACTCCAAACAGCTAAGATGAATGTGACTTAGGATCGAACCCAGCATCTTCTCCCTTATCGCCATATCACATGAGGGATTTCGCTCAGCTTTTTTACTAAACACAGCATGCTAAATTTTTCTGAAAGACAGTCTAAAATGTTGATGACACACTGACCTCGAATCTTTTAAAAACCATTAATACACATTTCATTAACAGCGTTTAAAAAAAAAAAAAAAAAGAAAAAAAAAAAAAAAAAAACTAATGACTGCTTTCTTTTTTAGTTAAAAATACAAGAAAATTTAATTTTTTCTTCCAACAGTGCTAATGCTTAATATTTAATAGTCTAAATTAATGTTTTGAAACAACAAATTAGAGGTGAAATTGATAGTAAATTGACGTAGAAGAGTGTATGTATGGGAGGGGGATTTATTTTTTTTCTCCTCACAGGAACAGAGCTTCATCACACACACACAGTCAGTTTCTGAATGGTCAAATCATGTTTAGAACATCTTTAACCCCTTGAACTGCAATTTATTTTCAGTCAGCACTGCTCATGCAGACAATTTAATTTTCTTAGTTTTAATAGGTGGGATTCATATAGAAACTTACGGTTTTGTTGCTCAAATAATTTGTTATTATTAAAAATAATACAGTAAAACCTCTCTAAGTTGGACACCTACGGTTCCAAGAAAAAGTGTCCAACTTATAGGGGTTAGACATAATGTTAATGGATACATTCCATTCCGAGAAAAAGCGTCCAACTTGAGAGGTTTCACTGTATTTGTTTCACACATTTATATGAATGTTTATTGTTATATATACATATAAGAACATAATTAGTGTTACGAAATTCATGACAAGCTGGACTCATCATTTAAGTTCAAGGGGTTAAATATGCAATCCATTGAAGACTAGAAGTTGAAAGGTTTTACGAATCCAATACTTTATGAATATTGCAGAAAGTAAAAATATGTTTTAAAAGTATATTTCTTATGGACTTTCATATATTTTGATAGATTCTTGTAAAAAAGGCTAGAAAATATTTTTAATTTAGGATGCATAAGGTTTAACTTTCGACTGGAAAAATTACAATTAAAAATAAAAATATTTTTCAGCTCAATTTTCTATGAATAATTAAGACATTAAAAAAATTCTTTCAAATACAAGTTTCATGACAAATTAACTAAAACTTCTGATGAAGAAATTACTCGAATGTAAAATTATATATGAAAAAAAATAAGATAATCGTTATATTAATAATTTAATCAGTCACCATATTTAAAAAGGTATAAATTTCAAAACATTCAATTGACTAACTAATTCAGTCCTAAATAATAATTAAAAAAAAAAAAAGATTAATTCTAGAATTATAAAAAATTCCTGTTAAATTTTAACATTTTGAGGTAAATAATTGACAAAATTCATAAATTAAATGCATAATAAAAATGGAAAACTTATTAATAAAAGAATAATTCGACAACAGAAAGGTATTATTAAGTATGACAAAATCTCGTAACATTACAGGTGCAAAATGCGATGCTATACAGCAACTACTGTATTCGAATAATATTCATGTTTTAGTTATAAAGTAATAGAATCCATAAGTATTATGGATACATTATTAAATAAATCACGTCGTGAATAAACCTTATGAAAATTTGATTACATTAATCATCCCATTTTTCCCCAAACAAATTGCCTTCGATGGAACACTGATTGGCCTAACGGCCGATCGCTTTTTCCTAAGAAATATGAATCTGTATGATATTATATCCTTTTATATGGGCTTCGTCGAGCTTAATTTTTAAATGTATTTTTTATTTCAAACACATTCTGAAACATCTGCATAAGTAGAACGAAATATAAATGATTTAAATATCTCTATGATCAAAAACAGCCATAGTCGTCAATGGTGGGAACGAGTGCTTTCTGCCAACCACTACCGAGAGTTGAGATGTTTGTTTACAAACAAGGAACTGCCCTATAATCATGAAGTTACATAATTCTATTTATAGGTTCATGTTTATAATAGCCAGTGATCCGTTATACTTAATTTAGAGATTTAAACATTACAATTGAATAGTTTTTCAAGGTTTTATAGGAAATAAGAATATGTGCGATACAAAACATGTATGAAAATGATATGTATGTTTCCTAAGTTGAATTAAATAAACGGAAAAAAAATGGCTGCCAAAAGTTTCTGTTTTGAAGCGGTACTAACCGGATTCGTTCATGACAGATGAGGATCATTATATATATATTAATAATTCATTTAATCCGAATAAATTATTTTACAAAATTAAATATTATTTCTACATAAAATAATTTTATTTAGAAATATATTAATATAAAATGAAAGTATGCATAAATGAATCTAATTTTTCTTTCAAAATAAATTGAAGTTTATTTTATTTAAAAGTTAAATGATTCAACGAATATATTTATTTAAAATCACATGTGAAATCACCATTAATTACCATGCAAATTCTTTTAAATTGCAGTTATAAAAAGAGTATAAATTATTAAACAAAAAATATTAACAAAAAATTTTTTCAGCTAAATAACTTCATAACTAAAATAAAAATATGATTTTTTACAATCTATATAATCTGTACTATCTATCTTTACAATCTGTAGTGAAAGGCGCAATATTTCTTTAAATAATTTCTGTAATAATATAGTCACAAACTTATGCAGTAGATGGCGCCACTGAAATAATGTTTTCTACAGGATTTTCTCAAAGATATCTTTTCAGAGCATGGCGCATGCGCAAATTGAAAGGAGCTCCGCTCAGGAGCGGACTGGGTCCTCTGGAAGGGCGCATACCTTGGATTTTCGAAGGGCGCAAGATTAGTTAGTTATATATAACGAAAAAGGGATGGTTCAGGCATTTTACAGATAAATAGTAATATTTTACATAATAATCTGCTAAAGTTGTGTGTTTGTTTGCGCCACATTCCTTTATCCTTTAAGCTATCGGTTCCAAATTTTGCACACACATTATTTAACAGTGGGGGGGGGGGGGCACATAATGATGTATTTTTAGTTATTAAATTTCAGTTAGCTTTTTAATTTCTTCTACATTCAATGGGAGAGAGAATTGGATTCGTAAAAATTTTCGACTTCTAGTTTTCAATGGATTTACATGTTTTGAGATGTCCAGAACACGATTTGACTATATTTAAAAAGTGTATACGAGTGTGTGTCACAAGAATTTGTGGCGACTGTATCTTAAGAGCTACTGCTCAGAATTGCATATAAATTTATATGCAGATGCGCCTTGACATAAATTAATGTACCAATTTCTGGTGCTAATCGCTCAACGAGTAGCGCTGCTATACAGCGATTTCAGCAGTTTCAGGGAAGGCTATATCTCAAGAACTATTGCACAGAAATGCATATAAATTTATATGTAAATGACCTTGACATAAATTAATGTCTATCAACGTTTGGTGCCAATCGCTCAACATGTCGCACTGCTATACTGCAATTTCCTCCATTTCAGGAAAGGCTATATTTCAGGAACTACTGCATATAAATGCATGTGTAGATGCACCTTGACATAAATTAATGTCTATTAACTTTTGGTGATAGTCGCTTAACAGGTAGCGCTGCTATACAGCTATTTCCGCAATTTAAGGGAAGGCAATATATTTCAGGAATTACTGTAGAGAAATGCATATAAATTTATATGTAAATGCACCTTGCAATAAATTAGGTTATGTCAACTTTTGGTGCCAACCATTTGACAGGTGATTCCGCTATACAGCGATTTCCACAATGTAAGGGAAGGCTATATCTTTGGTTCTATTGCGTATAATCGAACAAAACTTGATATATGTGAAAGCCATTATGAGACATTATGCTGACTAAACTGAGTGCATATCCCTCATAGGTGTCGCGTTATATTGCAGTTTTTTCCGAGAACGTGAAGGATGTTATCTGCACGGTAAAATTTCACTTTTATTGGTCATTTAGTGTAATAATCAGCATATATAGTTACGCTCATCAGTGCCTGATTCTGTCACACTTTAGGCTTAAGAGATAGGTTTAAGAGATTTCCTTGGACTCTGGCTCCTAATTTTCATACTTTAGTTAATTAAAAAAATCTAATTGTCCGATCGATTAACTGTTTAATCCGACGGATTCAGGAAAATTTCCCCTTTCATTTGGTACCTTATTTGTAACGAATTTACGATTAGATTTTTTAAAATACATTTAAAATTTTAATTGTTGCCTTTTTTTTTTTTTTTTCAGAATAAAATGAAATGTGCTTTCCCGTAAAAATATATAAATAAATATAAACAAATAAATATAAATAAAATAAAAATAAATTTGCACATGCAAACTACTATTTTTGTCAAATTATAGCTAAATTCGTCGCCAAGTTTTTTGCCAAGGGGGATTTCATTGAAAGTGAATGAACCTCCCCTCTGCCTGTAAAACTACTTTCACTGCAACAAGAGACAATTAAGACAGGAGAAGAGATTTAATCCGTTGTAATAATACTAAAAGTCTTTCAGAGCTTTGATAACAGAGTTTGCTTATTATTAAATCATTATCGATTGCTGCAAGTTTTACCCTTTAGATCTGCATCACAAGAAGGGCCTCAAGATTTGACTGACATAATATTGATCTTAGTTTGACTTTAATAAACTTTAGGGTAGGAAAAACCCTTTCACTGCTGACTTGTGCCAAAAGGCTAATTTACGTCAAAAGGAGAAGCTTCTTCTTTTAATACAACATTTCATTTTTGATTACAACAACGAAAACGAAGAAAATTTTCCCATAGATCTAATATTAAAATCATTAAAAATCTCTATATATTAAAAAAAAGTAACTGTCGCTGGCGTCAATTTTTTTTGTCTGCAACAGCAACTTCTCGCGGAGGGCAGGGTTCTCCGCGTCATGAGATATATCAGTGTATTCCGACTGCTTTAAGGAAGGCATTTTAGCTGCTTAGAAATTTCTATCATTTTAATTAACTAAGTCATTAAGTAAAAACGCGGGTTTATAAAGGTACTCTATTTGCCACCGGAGGGAAAAGTTTCTCTTATGACGTTTTTTTCTGTGTCTCTGACGTCACTTTCCTCAGGAAAATTAAAATGTGATCAATGGTGTAAATAAGAAAAATTGAATAATTGGCATCTTTGAGATGCTCGAGAGAAGAAAAAAAATATTTACAGTGCGTGTCGAAATGATAGGTCCACCAGTAAAAACGAAAGTTATGTTGGTAAAAATGGTTTTATTATGAACAAAGTACTATTTTAAAAACTACATTACTTCATTCAATGTAAAATAATACATGAATAATATACAAATAATAGGAATAATAAGGAAAACAAAAATTACATGAAAAAGCTGTTTCAAAAAGATAGGTCCACTGGACCAAGCCTCAAATTAATGTTGAATTAATAAGAAATTTTTCCACCTTGTTTTAGAATAAGCTCTTAAATCCTATTCGGCATGGTTTCTACAAGTTTTTGCAAACACTTTTTCTCGATTTTTGACCATTCGGAGGAAATAGCCTTTTTCAAGTCTGAAGTACTGTTGTACTGCCTTCCGCCTGCATACACCGCTCTTGCGTGTATACCCCACATGTTTTCTACCGGATTCAGGTCGGGGCTGCAAGGTGGCCAATCGATAACATGTACACCATTATCCAGAAACCATTCGAAAGTGGACTTTGCAGTGTGCACAAGAGCATTGTGCTGTTGGAACATGAAGAATGGGCCCCCTATGTGCTCTGCTTGTGGAAGAAAATATTGTTCAAGCAGCTGTTGATAGCCTGCAGCACTCAAACGATTGTCTACAAATGCTATATCAGTTTTTCCTGCACCTCCGAAGCCGGCCCATACCATAACGGAACTACCACCAGCTGCCTCTTCGAGAATATCTGTCTATCGTTACGTAGATCGCGCCAGTAGTACTGCCAGCCATCTGGACCATCCAGGTTGAATTTCTTTTCATCACTGAATATCACATGATGCCAATTTTGTTTCCAGGACATCACTTCATATGCGAATTTCAATCTCTTTTCTTTGTGCTTTTTAGTCAATTTCGGAGCCGCTTTCCTCTTCACGTAAACTATATTGCCGAACTTCTTTACCACTCTATGGACTGTAGATTTTGATATTGGGGGGTTTTGTTGTCTGGCCACAGTGGATAAGCTCATATTTCTAGATTTTAACTCCTTTACGATAGTCCTTCTTTGTCGGGGTGTCACTTTTGATGGGCGGCCAGATGATTTTTTACTGCCATAAGCATTTCTAAGTCGCAAATAATTGTTTACAACATTATGTGATCTGTTTAAAAGTTTACCTATTTTTCTATTCGATTTTCCACATGTTTTAAATGCATCAATTTTCCCCTGCTAAACCAGCGAAAGACTGCAACGACGACCCATTTCGTTTGATTACAACGTGATGTTCAAATCTGTTTAAATACCTCCACAGCAGCCAGCATAATCCCGCAGTAAGACTAAGCAACGATATTTATGCAAATTTTTTGGAAATAAACGTGATTGGTGCAAAATTTCTGAAGGCGGACCTATCTTTTCGAAACGGTCCGAAAATGAAAATTTGCAAAAAATAAAAAGGAATTATTTATTTTAAAGAAATTTCTTCATAAATAGTTATAACAATTACTGATTAATTATCTCTACCAAAAAAGTGATTCTTATTCTCAATTAAGAGTCGAAATTTTGAAAAATGCGGGTGGACCTATCATTTCGATACGCACTGTAGAATAGCAAAACATTTAAAAATAACCGATATTTTTAAAATATTACGTAAAAATTTAATAAAGATGAAACGAAAATTAGTTTATATTTTTATTTTAGTTTATATTATGGTATTGTTTATATCCCCACAGCTGAATTTGGCGATTTTTCTTTGACGTCGTTTTGAACGATAACGATGTCGTTCTGGACTGTTTGATATATAATGTGGCAGCCTATATGTTGTTTATTTTGGATTTATGATTTTATGTTTTATGATTTAGATTATGATTGTGATTTTATCATTTATGATTTTTAGATTTATGATTTAACCATAATCGCCAACAAAAAATCGCCAAATATCGTTGTGGGGATATACTGAAGTTGTTCCTTTATTTTAACGTTAGGCGAAAAAGATTTAGTAATGAATACCATGATTATGTTAAACAATTATTGGTATAGAGTTAGAGATTAATCGCAGACATTTTTAAAATGGAATTTATGAGATAAAAATTTATATTAGTTTATATAAAGATTTAGTTTTTTAACTCAAAACATATTTAATAGGATAGATCTTTACTATGACCAATGTAGCGATTTTTAAAATTTTGAAATGAAGCTCGTACGTTTTTCGCCAAGGAATTCATTTACACAACCACAATAGCCATTTTAACTCTAGCCATGCCTTCCTATAGAGATAAATTATAAAATGGTGCAATAATAATGATAATAATAATAAAATCCGCCACCTATTTTTGTTTTTTAAGCATTGATATAAAATTTTGTAGAAAACCGAATTTAATACAACAGGACCTTTTTTTTTTTTTTTCTTTCTATATAAAGGAATGTAGTAACTGCATTACTAAAATATTGTAGTTACAGCTAATACAGGATCTGCTTGGCTGATTTTAAATTTTTCATTTATTTTGACGATGACTTAAATTATCGATAGCAATTATGCATGTCAAGATTTTCGCGAGAAACGTCTAAGCTACTTCGGTGCCAAATTTAAAATTTCGCCAAGAGGTTAAACTGTACCGTTGTTTCAGAACGACTTTTTTCGATTTTATTTTAAATATTTTTCAACTTAATTCACGAGGGTAAAAAAGAAGAAAATTTTTTATTTGGTCTAAATGTACAAAATATCTCAAGGTAAAATATCCGTTTTTCGTTCTGTTCATTATTAGAAAGAAAATGGCTGAAGTAGTTTTTCCTGTGCCATTGATGTCTTCCAGTATCATTAAATTTCCTTCTCCACGCTCATTTTTTATTTTCTAAATTTAATATTACATAATATATTTGTAAAAAAAAATCAAGGTGTAATCAGTACATATCCAGAAGATGTAGCCAACAAATATTCAGACCAAAATCAACACAAGTTCAGGAGATATCGATCAATATATATCCAGTAGATATCGCCAACAATAATAATTATTCAGCAGATATCGCCAACAAGTATTCAGGAGCCATCATCAACACTTATTCAGAAAATATTGTCAACAAATATTCAAAAGTCATCCAATTTATGAATGGTGATGGTCTATCTCGAATACTTCAAACCTCGTTTGGTACAGCTATAGTATTTCCCCACAGCTGAATTTGGCGATTTTTCTTTGGCGCCGATTTGAACGATAACGATGTCGTTCTGGACTGTTTGCGATATAATATGGCAGTCTGCATGCTATTTATTTTGGATTTATGATTTATAATTTAGCTTATGATTTTATCATTTATTATATATGGTTTTTAGATTTATGATTTAGCCATAAACGCCAAATTCAGCTGTGGGGAAATACTATAGTTGTTCCATTCGTTTTTACAATACCAATCAAGGATGAATTTTTCACTTATCAGTAGATTTCGAAAAATGTGATTTTTTTTTTTTTTTTTTTTTTTTTTTTTTTTTTTCCGATTTAACTTCGTATTGATATAACTTTAGTATATCCCTACAGCTGAATTTGGCGATTTTTCTTTGGCATCGTTTTGAACGATAACGATGTCGTTCTGGACTGTTTGCGATATAATATGGCAGCCTATATGTTGTTTATTTTGGATTTATGATTTTTATGTTTTATAATTTATGATTTAGATTATGATTGTATCATTTATGATTTAGCCATAATCGCCAACAAAAAATCGCCAACAAAAAATCGCCAAATATCGTTGTGGGGATATACTAAAGTTGTTCCTTAGTATTTAATACAGTTTAAGAAATTAAATGGTAAAATCAGATATTGACAGGCATCTTGGCAAGTTCATGGTGTAATACAATAAGGGGCGACAATGCAAAATCGCTATCTGAAAGAAATTGTCCTGTCGTACTACTACTACAAATGCAATTTTTAAAATAATTGCAATAATCGCATAAGATATTTATCTTCAACCTGACTAAATCATATTCTAGAAAAAATGCACTTTAAAAAATTGCATCTTTAGTGTTGGAAGCACCATTTTAAACCTTGCTGTACGCTGGAAATAAATGCAAAGTACTACATATTGTCCTAAATTAACTAAAAAAATTCAGTAGTAAAAAAAATATAGGCATTAGAAAAAATAAGTTCATAATTTCTTTAATCAAGCAATAACACCCAAAAAATTCATCGTCAAACAGTGACAAAAATTTAACAAGTCGATCATATACTAAAGTTGTAACGCTAAATGATTTAGATGTCAAGAATTTCTCTCTGTTCTAAATAATTAGGGGTACATACAAATGAAACACTTCCAGTTGCAAAGCGGTTTGCAGGCGTTTCAAATGTATGACTGCAGTCGGCAGCAAAAGTATCTGAGCACTGGCAAAAATTCCTATATGAAAAAAGCACACTTAGCACTGTTTTGTTAAATAAATCCTTGTCGAGTCATGTTCTTAGACTGACTAAGAACAGGATTCGACAAGGATTTATTTAACAAATCTGCATTAAGTGCACTTTCTTTACATAGGAATTTTCGCTAGTGCTCTGTTTCTTTTGTTATCGGCTGTATTTGCAAAATTTACGTCATCGAAATTGCAAGCGTTCCGTTTGTATGTAACCCTTACTGCTATGGTATGGTTGTTTATTTTATGTTCTCTCTCAAAATAATGGCAAATTGTTATTAAATTGTCGAACATTATAACAGATTTTTGACATATTATAAACGATATAATATTAAATATTGTGTATTTCAATGCGATACCAAATATGGTGGATTTCTATAATATTGTTCAACTCTCTTGTGTCATCTATTATTAATATTCCAATTCAATGAAAGGCAAAGTTGCGAATAGTCGGGTAGAATCCCGCAGGAATTAATCAGCGAAGCAAGTCGGGGGGAGGCGAAGCCTTCCTCGGGGTTTGGTGAGCGAAGCGAGCAGGGGGCAGAGCCCCCTAGTTAATTAAAAAAAGCTAATTAAAATTTAATAACTAAAAATACATCATATTTCTGTCTTACCTGTTAAGTAGTGTGTGCGCGAGATTTGGAACTGATATCTCAAAGGATAAAGGAATGCGGTGATAACAAATGCACAACTTCAGCAAATTAAATATTAAGATGAGAGTGCAAATTTCTAATTTGAGGGGGGGGTGTGCTAAACGTGCTAGTGCTGAATGTGTTGTTAGTTTCAATTCAGCTATTTCATCTTATTTCCATATTTCCAATAATGCTATTTATAAAAATTTTATTTGATTGATGCCACGGGTTCGACACTCAGATATAAACTGTTGTGAACTCCACCCTTCTTTACTTATGGGATAAAAATCGTACTAATTTTAAAGGCATAGCTATAAGTATTGTGTATTGCACCCCCGCTCCGCCTCAAAATCTCTTTTCGGGGGTTTAAACGACCCCACGCGCTAAATAAGCAATGTTTTCTTTCCTAGTAATGCAGTTTTCATGGAATAAAGTATGTATTACAGTTGTTTTCATAAAAGCTTGGATTTGCCACTCATATGCAATGATGAATGAATTTCTCCCCCCCCCCCCCCCCGCCGCCAAAAAAAAAAAAAAAAAAAAAAAAAAAAAATTCACAATATGATTCTTTGAACGATTGATCGTAATTGATATATCGGGTATTTGATTTATGAAAATTTCCGCATCCCAAAAAGTGCTACTTTACCTATGCATAAATCCAGGCATGGTTTTCTCACCAACAAGGAGAATTGAGTTATTAAAAAGCATAAAATTAAAAATTATTACAAAGCGTAAAACAAACACACTCCGTTTCTTTACATATATGTAAATATTTCTACTCTACAGTTTATATTTATGGCCGCGGTAGCCCAGTCGGTAGAGCACCGAGCTTGTAATTGGAAGATTGCGGGTTCGGTACTCCAGCCGGCCAAAGACCGTTGTGTACACTAATAGTGGCTGGTGCACGTAAAATCTGTCGTGGCCGCAATGTCCTCCGTGCTCCCATCAAAATTATACCTCTGGGGGTTACCGAAGCGGAAGAGCCATCCTCTCCGTGTAGGACCAAAATTGTGATGGCATGTCTCCGGACTACCTCTCTAGGGGTGAGTTCCAGACCGTCGCCAATAGCCCACTGTGCAGCACTTGTGCGACGTAAAACCTAATGAGCCAACCAACCAACCATTTTGTATTTACCTTTGAAAAATAACGCAAGAAGGAAAACTTTCCTGCAGTTTTCTTAAACGAAAAATCAACAATATTATTAGGCTAATAAAGTGAAATTGTTTTAAATCACGCACTGAAACAATGAGATTAGACGGCTATGAAGGAATCGTGTGTACGGATCCTGCGGAAGGCATAAGTAGGGGTCATTCCAGTCATACATCAGCCGCGGGAAACAGGCAGGATCCTGCGGAAGGCATAAGTAGGGGTCATTCCAGTCATACATCAGCCACGGGAAACAGGCAAATAACCACTACCCCCTGTAGATAACTGTAGGTAGAAATCTGTCGGTAGAAATTTCTCTATTCCACTGTTCCATTCCAATTCAAAAACGCTTTCTAATGATGTATTACTTATGAAATTATTTTAATTAGTAGCTGAGATACAAAGAAAACTAATTCAGGACACCTCAAAACGTGTAAATCTGGTGAAAACTTTCGATAATATAAAAGAACTTTAAAATATCTTTCGAATGATGTATTAAAAAAAAATGTAATCATAATTAGAAATTGAAATATTGAAATTTGAAAATAATACAGCACCATAAGAGAAAACTGATTCAGGAGACCTCAAAACGTGTAAATCTCGTGAAAACTTTCGATAATTTAAAAGAACTTTAAAATATCTTTCGAGTGATGCATTAAAAATAATTTAATTATAATTAGAAATTGAAATATTGAAATTTGAAAAAATTACAGCGCCATCTGGCGGTAGAAATTTCTGTATTCCACTGTTCGATTCCAAATCAAAAAAGCTTTCTAATGATGTATTACTTATGAAATTATTATAATTAGTATCTGAGATACAAAAGAAAACTCATTCGGGACACCTCAAAACGTGTAAATCTTTCGAAACTTTTGATAATATAAAAGAACTTTAAAATATCTTTCGAATTAAGTATTAAAAATAATTTAATCATAATTAGAAATTGTAATATTGAAAATTGAAAATATTACAACGCCATAAAAGAAAACTGATTCAGGACACCTCAAAACGTGTAATTCTGGTGAAAACTTTCGATAATTTAAAAGAACTTTAAAATATCTTTCGAATGACGCATTAAAAATAATTTAATCATAATTAGAAATTGAAATATTGAAATTTGAAAATATTACAGCGCCATGAAAGAACACTGATTCAGGAGACCTCAAAACGTGTAAATCTGTTGAAACTTTGAATTATGTAAAAGAACTTTAAAATATCTTTCGTATGATGTATAAAAAATAAATCAATCGTAATTAGAAATTGAAATACGCGTATTAGAATATTGCAAAAATGTCCGGCGTGTAAAGATAAAATTTAATTTGCAATTAAAATGTAAATCCTTTGTTTATTGACGAAAATCGATGAAATTTGAAATGCAAGTTTGTTTTGTGGTGTAAATATTATATACTAAATAAAATGTGTAAAATTTGAAAAATTGAAGAAAATAGAAAATTGTAATTTTTAATCGCACTACGAAACACGTGACTCCATTAAATACCAGATGTGTTTCCGTTGAAGACTGCTGTAGACTGCAAAGATAACATTCTTGTGATTCGTTGCCAACATTTTTTTTATAGTTTAGTTAATTTTAAAAAATCTAATTGTCCGATCGATAAGCCGTTTAAACCATCGGATTGAGAAAAAAAAGCCCTTTCCAATGGTATCTTGTTTGTAACGATACGACTGATATTTCTAATTTATTTTCCACTTTTTCCGTAAAAATGTCGCTTTTTAAGCATTTAATCATGAATTCTGGGTCATTTTTCGGTAGACAATGGTCAACGTTTTAATTAATATCTCCGCTAATTAGGGTCGCATCGTTTAGCAAATTAGATAACCCAGATCTGCGATAAATTCTCTGTCCATCGGTAACTGTTCGAAGTCCGTGCGACCTTTAGCGGCGGAGCCTTTTCTGTTTCAAGCCGTTTCTCACAGACAGACACACACACACACGCGTACAGATTTTAATACGAGGGTTGCTATTTATATTTCTGGCCTTGGCAACAGTAAGTGTTGCTAGGCGACCGCAGACGATTTTAATCGAAAGTTTGATATTTTTAAACGTAAATTCAGCAGACGATTTACCATTATAGCTTTATTTGTGTTGTTGACAGTAAATTGAAAAGTTCTTCTCTTTCAAAAAATGGAATTGAATCGTGAAAATTTTCGTGCGATTATTTTTCATAACTTTCGACGTGGATTGTCAAGACAAGAGTGCTTCGATGAACTTAATTCTTTATACAGCGATAAAGCGCCATCCTACAGCACTGTAAAAAATTGGTATAACGAATTTAATCGTGGTCGATGTTCGATCCAGGATGAATCCCGTGCAGGTCGTCCAAAATCCGTTGTTGTGCCAGAAAAGATCGATGCTGTGCGTGAACTGATAAAGCAAGATCGTCATGTGACATACCGTGAGATTGAGGCGTCTTTGGACATTAGTATGACTAGCATCAATAAAATATTGCATGAACATTTGAGCGTAAAAAAAATTTGTTCGCGTTGGATCCCGCATAATCTGACAAACGCTCAAAAAAAGGCTCGTGTCGATTGGTGCAAGGAAATGTTGGAAAAATACGTTCAAGGTACATCAAAGGCTGTGTATAACATCTACACAGGTGACGAATCATGGATCTATGCATATGAGCCGGAAACAAAACAGCAATCAACTGTATGGGTCTTCCAAGGCGAGGCAAAACCAACAAAAGTTGTTCGAGGAAGAAGCACATCGAAACAAATGATTGCCTGTTTCTTCGGCATTAACGGTCATGTGGCAACAAGTGGCGTTAGAGCAACGCAGGACGGTCAATTCTGAATGGTACACGACCATTTGTTTGCCAGAAGTCATCGGAGAAATTCGAAAAAAGCAGAAGAACAGGCGAATCATTCTTCAATGCGAGCTCTCACACATCGACTCTCACACATCGACAAATGCATTTCTGACTGAGCGAAAGATCGAACTGATGGGTCATCCGCCGTACAGCCCTGATTTGGCACCCAATGACTTCTTCTCATTCCCACACATCAAAAATAAATTACGTGGACAACGATTTTCGACCCCCGAAGAAGCGGTTGATGCATTCAAAACGCATGTTTTGGAGTTACCTCAATCGGACTGGAAAAAGTGCTTTGAAAATTGGTTCAAACGCATGCAAAAGTGTATTGATCATCATGGAGAATATTTTGAAAAACAATAAAACCAATTTCGATCCTACATATTTGTTTTTTCATTATTAGGCCAGAAATATAAATAGCAACCCTCGTAATATAGGTGATAATCCCCAGCACATACATACACTATCAGATATAAAACTGCCAGCAAAACATACAGAGTAACAATTCAATACAAATTTATCTTTTTAGTCATATAAGAAATAATAAACTATATAGTGTAATATAAATTAAAAATATCTTATATTAAGCACCAAAAAGTAACACAGACAGGCATTAAAATCCTGCTCCTCAAATATATTTGTTACATCTCTAAAATTAATTCATTAATAAATGTAAAAATTAGTTAGAAGGCAAATTTATATGCTACATTAATTTTTCTTAAATTCTATTAAAATTCAGTAACTTAAAATAGTAAAATTTGCATTATTTATAAACAAACTATTAAAGTCTATGTTTAAATTAGGGATATTAGTTACTATACCCATCACAATTTACATTTAAATGAGTTTCAATATTTTATATGAGACTTATTCTTTTTAATAATTTAAAAATTAAACA
>CAWVNO010000779.1:70397-137397 GCA_963930645.1 Salticus scenicus
CTTTAACTAATAAAACAAATAATTGTACTAAACATATTTTGCAGTAAATTACTAGTTATAAGCGAATAGTAACAAATATTTATATTCCTAGTAACTAAAGTTTTCATTTTATTATGTATTCATTTCATACTAACACATTCTTATTCTGATAAACACAGTCACTTTTCTTACAGGAATATTTACAACATAAATATTTTTTAGAGCTGTGTATTTTTGTTTCTTTAAATTAAATGATATATTATATATTTATTTATTTAAATTAATATTCTGTAATACTTATAAAAAATGTAAATATGTATATTACTCAATAAATTTAATATCTACATAAATAATGATAAAGAACAAAAACTACAAATTCTAAATTGCTTTAAATAATTATTCTTAGTTTCTCTTGGTGTTTGTAAACAATAATTTGAGCTTATATTAGATTCATAAAATATTATACAAGTAAATACAAAAGAACTCTTATAAATGCTATTTTAAACATAGTATGATAAGTTTATCAGAAAGAAACTGGATTTTACCTTTTAATTACTATTTGTAAAGTTGAAAGACAACCAGTATGCTTGGATGATCGCATTCCTTTAATTCTACGATCAGTATTGTGTACACAACGCATATCCACTTTATAAATATTATTTCGCCCAGAATTAGGGTATGTCCGAGCTTCCCTCCAAGTACTTTTTGTAAGCTTATTGAATTTTTCAAGCCAAATGTGCAAATATTATAGGAGACGATAAATTCTGAATTTAATGTAAAATTTGTGCAAAAAGAATTTGTAATTATTTTTCATAAAATGCAAATTACTTACTAAAGCTTGATTTTCGTCAGTGACTTCTTTAATTCTAAAGATGTACTCCATGTTTGGGTCATTCTTCACAAGTTTATAAGTTATAATCATCAGGCAAAGTCTTATCCATAATTACAAATAAAGACCTTTTAATCTGATCGTAAAAATTGTGAATTAACCTAATGAGTAATGGAACTGAAAATCCGTGATAATGAATAAAAATGGTAAATATATTTAAAGTGATTAAATGAAAATTGAAACTTTAAAGAGCGAAAAAAAAGGTATATGAAACAATGACATGACAAACTAGCAATAAACAAACAAATGATGATGATGATAATGAAACCGACGCTTACACAGATCTTTGCCAAAATTTGCGCCAAATGAACATCTCACGTGTTCGTATCGACCAATGACCTTGCCCAAATATTCTCGTAGAAGCTGGAAAGCGTAGGATTAGTATGTATGCTACTAGGCGTTTGTGACAGCGGAGCCAGGGGCGGACTGGGCCGCCGGCCCAACGGCCCTCGGGCCGATGCGCCCTCTTAGGCAATAGGCTGGTGCGCCTTCATGGGCGATAGTGGGGAAATTTTTTCTTGATTTTTTTTTTTTTTATCAGAGGCTATTTTCACGCTTTAGGTGAAGATGAATGAGTATTCAATGCGCCCTGGTCATACACTTACCAAGTAAATGCCCTTTATTAGTCTTACAATGCAATGATGTTCTGATTTATTGATAAAAGAAAATGTTAGTACAAATAATAAAGACATTATTTTAGGAAGTCAATGGAAATATGGGTAACACGACGGGACTTGTACAAATGGCTGGATTAGTCAGCACCCTCTTTGTATTACTCAGAGTTTCACTTATCAATTAATTATTATTATTATATTTTTTTTTAATGCAGAAAATGAACAAAGCCATAACATCCGTTTTATTGTTGTTCTTAATGCCAGAATTTGTCATTTTTAACACAATAAAAAAAAAAAAAAAAAAAAAAAAAAAAGATAGTTTAGGTAGTTTAGAGTTGCCATTTATTGGAATAGTGAGTTTGTGATAAAAATAAATGGACGAGAGTGACGAATTCAAAAGGCGTTATTTCACCACCCCCTGTAGATAAAGGGGGTACACAGCTAACTTTCCTAAATTCCTATTGGTCACTCTCCCCATCTTTCCCGTAATCCTATTGGTTGAACTAAATCCGGCCTCTCTCCTATATATACGAGCACTTCTCCTGATTCAGAATCCTTTTTGCCCTGATGACGGTACGCTTTAGGCTACCGAAACAGCTGTATGCATTTCCAATATTTTTCTTTGGCGTTTCTGACGTAGTAGTTTATTCGGGTTTAATTTTCAGATATCTTCATGTTTTACACATCATGAAATCAGAAAATTTTCTGCGCGTGTGTAGGTCGTTGTGTCTGTATGTCTATAACGTTATTTTTGTCCAAGCATCACGTAGAACGGTTGCACGAATTCAAGGACCCTTGACAGATATAGGCAAAAAAAAAAAAGGTTCTGTAATCAATTTAAAATTACATCTAGGTATTTAGATTCGTTAAAATGACTATATTTGACAAAAAACTTGACTTTGTATTTGTTGTTGATTTGTTTTTCGATGGGAACTGAGCGTTCTCTTACGATAACTTTCCTTATTTTGAACGTTCTTTTCAAAATTTATATTTTCCTATAAAAGTTAGATTGTTTTGTACACAAAACATGTTTTATCCCAAGCAATATTGATTAGATATTCTGTAAAAATCCATAAAGAAAAAAAAAAAAAAAAAAAAAGTAAAAGGAGAATCTATTACATTTTACACGTAAGATTTCTACGTTTTTAACGCACATTTGTAAAGAAAGTATTGTAATCATGATAAAAATTCGATTTTGAGATTTCCGTGTTTCTATACGTTTTGAGGATGCCTGATGAGTCAATTTTTAGCATTTTTACGGGGATGTATGTATATAATTTTGTGTGTGTGTGTATGCATTTGAGTAGTAACTATATGTTGTGCCCACCACAACACTTTCTTTTATATTTCTTTACAAATTCACTAAGTGCAAATAACACTGCTCTGCAAAAAAAAAAAAAAAAAAAAAAAAAGATTTGATACCATTCTTGTTGATTGATTCGTATGTAAAATGACCTCCTGATTGCGAATATGACTCCCATTTTGCCCAGGCACCCACCGTTTTCTAGATACACCACCCCTCAACTTTATGACCATAAGATGAACTAATCGAGCATTTGAAAATTTTTATTTACGTGGTACATTATACTCTAATGGTGGATAAAATAGATGTTACTAGTAATTAATTATCCTTACATATACCGGGTGATTCAAAATAGATGTTACAGCGATTATCTCGTAAACTAAGAAAGATAGAAACAAACTTCCAATTACAAAATTAGAGCAAATTAAGAGTAGATTTCAGATATGGAATTTATTTTGTACAAGGGGCTGTATACATATTAAATACGAAATTTAATTTTTATACGGCCCCTCCTATCATGTAACTTATATTTAGAAAAATATTCTCCTCGCTGTAACAATCAAAAAAAAAAAAAAAATCATCTCTCTAAGTCAAAATCTCGCTGAGTTATTGCAATTTGAAAATGATGACTTACACCACTTTTTTTTCAATTTTGGCATCTATTTTTCAACGCCAACGAGCTCACTTTAGGGGGTTATCTATGAGATGAGAAAAATTAAAAAAGATCCTTTATTTTAAAACAGCAACTAAAATCGTTCAAACGCGTGAAATCAACAGTTTTAAGAACTTAATGCAAATTTACATTATTTCGTAATGTTAAAAAAATTAATACTTAAATTTCTTAGGGGGGTCATCTGCAAATTAAAACACGTTAAGAGAGGGAAAAAATTAAAAGACTAGCAAAACCGTGTAAAATTTTCGTGCTTTATTTTTACCACTTTCCATCATGGTTGAAAAATTTAATGACTTCGGCTCTTCAAAAATTCCAGCAAGATTGGAAAGTGTTAATGACTTCGATTTGTCTGTCTGTCCATCCGTCTTTCTGTGTGTCCACGCTCTAACTCCCGTGAATATTCATAGAATTCCCTGAAACTGATATATCTTATTTGAGTTTACGATCGGATGTTCCTTATAGAAAATGGAGTGAATACCTCTGCTAGCTTGTGCACAGGGACACCCGAAAGTATTCCAAGGCATTGTGTTCTATGAGAGGTATTTTTATAAACCATGTTTTTATACCTTTAATTTATGCATATATTAATAAAATTGAAATACATTATTATAGTTTTCTATCGGATATTTTCTATAGAAAATGGAGTAAACACCGTCACGGGTTTGTATACAGGGGCACCCGAAAGTATTCCAAAGCATTGCGTTCTATGTGAAGATATTTCTATAAACCAAAATTTAATTACTTTGTATAAATCTTAATGAAGTTGAAATATGTTATTCATATGCACAAAAGGGTGCTTTCAATACTGTACAGTACGATTAGCATTAGATTTACAGGGCACACAAAAATATTCAGTTACGTTAAGGGTTATTATTGAACATTTGCTGGAATTGCATTTTCGTTTACATTAAACATTTTCTAACAATTTTTAACCGTGGATAAGATTCCAATTTGCATTTTTTTTTTTTTTTTTTTTTTTTTTTTTGTCTGACTGTCCACCTGTCCGTCTGCCCGTCCCCAGCATCTATAAATATTTTGAGAAATGACATATGTTATTCAGGTTTACTATATGATATTCCCTATTTAAAATGGCATTAATTAATTCTCTACAATTGGTTTATGTACAGAAACGCACAAAAAGTGCGTTTTGGGACAGATATTCTTATAAGTTACATTTAAATAACTTTATACTGTAAAAATCATAAGAAAATTCATATTTATTGTTAATATTCTAAAATAATGTTTTGTATAGAATATAATATGGTATAGATGTATAATTCTATATCAAGGGGGTTACCGCCCTTCTCAACCCCTGTTTAATTATAGTGCCTACTTATCAAAACATAAATCAAGTCTGTTATCAATTTCCTTAAAACTTGCAAACCTTGATCAACTTTTCAAGTGGCAACTAGATATGGAATCCAAAGTATCAAATTCGCATTTCCTGTAGTTATTACTTTCTCATACCCATAAGGTAGAGAAAGTATTGTTTTTGGGCCAAATTTTCGAAACTGTGTTTTTGTTATATTTACACGTTTTGAGGTCCCCTGAATATGAAAATCGTGTTTTTAGCGGTTGGTCTGTCTGTGTGTCTATCTGTTATCAGCATATCTCAAGAACAAATTGCAGCAGATATTCCAAACTTGGTATTTTAAATATGTATCATATAGGGATGCTACACTAAGCTTTTCATTGAGATGAAGCAAGTGGTTCGTGTACAGGGACACTCAAGAATATTCAAATACATTACGTCTATGGGGAAAATTGCAAGTAAGTAGAGATTAACACCTATAGACTGCACTAAACCAAATGAAATGAATATATATTTTTTATATGCATAAAAACATGCCTCATGTAGAATATGGCAGGGAAATTATTCTCAGTTCATTTACAGGGCTACACAAAATAATTAGATTATAATGCGACAATAGCTGAAAATTGATGGAAGTGCATTTTAGGTTGTTCCGTATATTATTACTATAGGTTTATATTTAGGTGCACTTTGTGGTTTGTACATATTCTTCAAAAGATATACAGGGTTGCAAATATTTAAGCTATAATATTCTTTTTTATTGCTAGTGAAAGTGCTTTAATATAATATTTTACCATGTCCAGGAAAGCTGCTCAGGAATGGAAATGAATTCCTCATAGACATATGATAAATAATGTATGTTTTTAAGCTAAATATGCAACACTTGTGTTTTGTGTATTTACACGTTTTGAGGCTTCCTTATTACCAAAGTCAAGTTATTTAAAGTTTGATTATTGCCTGCGTCGAATAATTTCAGGAGATTCCTCCCTCACACAGAACTAATTATCATATAAAACTCTTCCGAAGCCTAATTTGAATTATTTTAACATAGGTTTACATAACAGTACTCTTTATGTTACCTCTTAATTTCCAACCTGTATTTAAGGTATTAAATTTCAGGGTAAGAGAAAGTCATGTGAGTGGCACACCAGATTATTTGTTGTTAAATTAGGCTGATGTTTCATATACATACATATCAACGAATAAAAATTTACCTTTCGTATTCAGGAGGCCTTAAAATATGATATTATACAGAAAAAAAATCGCTCTCCAAAAGCTACTTTGTTTACAGTATGGGTATGAGAAATTAATTTTTCGTTCTGTGTCAGCAGTGTTCTTCGAAAAAAAAAAAAAAAAAAAAGCAGCAAACGCTTACACCAATTACATTTAATAATAATAATAATAAAAAATTACCTTAATTTTAGGTAGCCCTGTATATTGTCTATAAACTATATACACATGACTTTGTATACGTAAATTTAGTGTTATATGTAAAATGGGTAACACAAAATGAAATACACTTCCAGCAATTCCCAAGTATAGCTCCAATATATCGAAATACTCTGGGTAACCCTGTAAATGAATGATGAATGGTTGCTATACCACAATCTACATAAAACATGCTTTTATGCGTATAAAAAATTTGTTCTTTACATTTTGTTTAGGGCAGTCTATACATGTCACACTGTACATATGAGAAATTTCGCTCACAGACGTAATGTATTTGAATTCTTTTGGATGACTCTGTAAACAAACAATTGCCTGATCGTAACGTATACTTTAGTGTAGCACCGTAATATGATACGGATTTAGAATATCGAATTTAGATTTTCTGCTACTATTTGTTCTTGAGATATTCTAATATTACACAGACACAGTTACACAAGGAGAGAGAGAGAGACCAACCGCTAAACACATGATTTATGAATTCAGAGGACGTGAAAACGTGCTAATATAACAAAAACTAATTTTCGGAAATTTGACTCAAAAACATTTCTTTCTCTACACCTTGTATATGAGTAAGAGAATGTATATAGAAAAAGAAAAAAAAAATGAATTTGAAAATTCCCTTTTAGTACATAAATTATTCATAAATTTTATTTGTTAAATTATCAGTGAGTATTCTCTTGTGTATTCACTAGGAGAAAGAGAGACATTACAGGTTAAAATAGCCGTCTTTCCCTGAATGATTTCTTTTATTCCCCCCCGAAACGCTGATCAACGTGTGTCATATTACAAAAGCAATAGTAATTACAATTTCTCACTTTTGTTACAACCCCTTAAGACTTGGCGAAAAATGCTAGAATTTTCAAATTGCAATAACTCAGCGAGAATTTGACTTAGAGAGATGATTTTTTTTTTAATTTTGATTGATAGAGCGAGGAGAATATTTTTCTAAATATAAGTCATATGATAGGAGGGGCGGTATAAAAATTAAATTTCGTATTTAATATGTATACAGCCCTTGTACAAATGAATGCCATATCTGAAATCTACTCTTAATTTGCACCAATTTTGTAATTGGAAGTTTGTTTCTATCGTTCTTAGTTTACGAGATAATCGCTGTAACATCTATTTTGAATCACCCGGTATAGTGACCCACTGTTTACCTCATTTTTTATAGTATGTCTGTATATTATGTACTTATTTTAACTTTATAAACATGCCCCATCCGTCCCTCATATAAGGGAGGGGCGGGACATTTTTATGACTATGTTAATTGGCTTATAAAATTAATATTTTAATAAATACCATCAAATTTATATTTTTAAAAGGTGTTAAAATGTTTCAATTTGTTTCTCTGAAACTTACAGTGTTGTACCAGTAAAAGTAAATTTGTAAAAAATATTTTTGTTAAAACTGTCCCATCCCTCCTTAGTCTCCCCTTCTGGTTTTAGTGGGTAAAAATCTACAAAAAAAAAAAAAAAAAAAAAAAAAAAAAATCCTTAACACTTTTTTCAAAAAATTGTTAAGGATTTTTATTTATTTATTTATTTATATTATTATGAGAAATACATTTCTCATTATATCCTTGAACGTCAAACAAATTATTTATTACACGCTATGTTTTCAAATTGAAGTATAATTTTAAATGGGCCTGATTAATTTAACCATATTAATAAAACCGCAATAGTAATAATAATAATAATACATAAATAAATGAATTTTAAAAAGTCAGGAGATGAACTTTAAAAAGTGAAATCAATTAAAAGTGAATCAATCTCTTTTCTCTTTTTATTGTTATTTTATAATTGACTTTGGAAGCGATATTTCCCAAAAGTATTCGTGTTTGAACTATGTGTTTATTAAATGTAGGAAATTGTGTATTTTGCCCGAAAAACTGAACTCACAGACTTTCGTGAATACGTGAATTTCTACACATCTGCAATCTTATCTTTCATTTGGTCAGTCCCCTGAGATATTTTTTGTATTTTTCTTTCCCTGACATGACACCCCGCGGGGAAACTACAATTTGTCATTCTGCCATCCCCGCCCACAGCAGAATATTTACGATTGAATCCAGAGGGCGCTGTCGGGACATTCGAGTTAAAAGCAAATGAATATTTCTTTTTCTATTTACTTCCATTAACCGACTACCGTAGATAATGGAATTCGAAATTTCACCTGACTTACATGTTTTGAGGTCTCATGGCGCTGTAATAATTTAAAATTTCAATATTTCAGATTCTAATTATGTTTAATTTTTTTTTTTTTAATGCGTCATTCGATACACATTTTAAAGTATCTCAGCTACTAATTAAAATAATTTCATAAGTCATACATCATTGGAAAGCTTTGTTGATTTGGGATCGAACAGTGGAATACAGAAATTTGTACCGCCAGATGGCGTTGTAATACTTTCAAATTTCAATATTTCAATTTCTAATTATGATTAAATTATTTTTAATACATCATTCGAAAGATATTTTAAAGTTCTTTTAAACTATCGAAAATTTTCACCAGATTTCTACGTTTTGAGGTCTCCTGAATCAATTTTCTTTTATGGCGCTGTAATATTTTCAAATTTCAATATTTCCATTTCTAATTATGATTAAATTATTTTTAAAACATCATTCGAAAGATATTTTAAAGTTCTTTTATATTACCGAAAGTTTTCACCAGATTTACACGTTTTGAGGTCTCCTGAATTACTTTTCTTTTGTATCTCAGCTACTAATTAAAATAATTTCATAAGTAATACATCATTAGAAAGCTTTTATGAATTGGAATCGAACAAAGGAATACAGAAATTTCTGCCGCCAGATGGCGCTTTAATATTTTCAAATTTCAATATTTCAATTTCTAATTATGATTAAATTATTTTTAATACATCATTCGAAAGATATTTTAAAGTTCTTTTAAACTATCGAAAATTTTCACCAGATTTCTACGTTTTGAGGTCTCCTGAATCAATTTTCTTTTATGGCGCTGTAATATTTTCAAATTTCAATATTTCCATTTCTAATTATGATTAAATTATTTTTAAAACATCATTCGAAAGATATTTTAAAGTTCTTTTAAATTATCGAAAGTTTTCACCAGATTTACACGTTTTGAGGTCTCCTGATTTTTGTATCTCAGCTTCTAATTAAAATAATTTCAAAAGTAATACATCATTAGAAAGCTTTTTTGAATTGGAATCGAACAAAGGAATACAGAAATTTCTACCGCCAGATGGCGCTGTAATATTTTCAAATTTCAATATTTCAATTTCTAATTATGATTAAATTATTTTTAATACATCATTCGAAAGATATTTTAAAGTTCTTTTAAATTATCGAAAGTTTTCACCAGATTTACACGTTTTGAGGTCTTCCTGATTTCGTTTTCTTTTGCATCTCAGCCAAATGAGTTAGATCGTTCAAAATTGGTATACGTAGGTTAATTAAGAAGGCCTGAAAGGGTGGAGAAGAAATAGGTGTGCACCGCGCGCGTATCCCTTAACTTGTTCGCGCGCAGAGCGCACAGGACTGAGCTGGCGGTTCGATCCATGGCGCTTTAATATTTTAAAATTTCAATTTGTAATTACAATTCAATTATTTTTAATACATCATTTGAAAGATATTTTAATGTTTTTTTTTATATTATCGAAAGTTTTCACCTGATTTACACGTTTTGAGGTCTCTTGATTAGGTTTTCTTTTGCATCGCAGCTAATTGAGTTAGACCATTCAAAATTGGTATACATAGGTTAATTAGGAGGAGCTGAAAGGGTGGGGAAGAAATAGGTGTATACCGCGCGCGATGCACCTGAGATTTCACTCGATTTACACGTTTTGAGGTTTCCTGATTAGGTTTTCTTTTGTATCTCAGCTATAATTAAAATAATTTCATAAGTAATACATCATTAGAACGCTTTTTTCATTTGGAATCGCACAGTGGAATACAGAAATTCGTACCGCCAGATGGCGTGGTAATATTTTCAAATTTCATTATTTCAATTTCTAATTAGGATTAAATTATTTTTAATACATCATTCGAAAGATATTTTAAAGTTCTTTTAAATTATCGAAAGTTTTCACCAGATTTACACGTTTTGAGGTATCCTGAATCAGTTTTCTTTTATGGGGCTGTAATATTTTCAAATTTCAATATTTCAATTTCTAATTACGATTAATTTTTTTTTTTTAATACATCATTCGAAAGATATTTTAAAGTTCTTTTATATTACCGAAAGTTTTCACCAGATTTACACGTTTTGAGGTCTCCTGAATTACTTTTCTTTTGTATCTCAGCTACTAATTAAAATAATTTCATAAGTAATACATCATTAGAAAGCTTTTATGAATTGGAATCGAACAAAGGAATACAGAAATTTCTGCCGCCAGATGGCGCTTTAATATTTTCAAATTTCAATATTTCAATTTCTAATTATGATTAAATTATTTTTAATACATCATTCGAAAGATATTTTAAAGTTCTTTTAAATTATCGAAAGTTTTTACAATATTTACACGTTTTGAGGTGTCTTGATTACGTTTTCTTTTGTATCTCAGCCAAATGAGTTAGATCGTTCAAAATTGGTATACGTAGGTTAATTAAGAGAGCCTGAAAGGTTGGAGAAGAAATAGGCGCGCACCGCGCGCGTATCCCCTAACTTGTGCGCGCGCAGCGCGCACGGGACTGCGGTGCCGAAGGCAGTGGGGACCCGGTCCAACTCTTTAACCGATGACAAATGATTTTTTTTCTTTTCTTTTCTTAAGAATCAAAATTTTATTTGTGAAGGAATATGTGCGCGCAGGGTGCGTATACTTTAACACGTGCGCGCGCAGCGCTCATGGGTCTGCGCTGCCGAAGGCAGTGGGGACCTGTTGAGATTTTTTACCCGATAAGAATTTTTTTTTTCTGGCACGAAGGGTCAGGGAAAGAATACGCGCGCGGAGCACGTGTATCCGTAACCCTTAAGTTACGGGCGCAGCGCGCACGGGTCTCCGCTGCCGAAAGCAGTAGGGACTCGGTCCGAATTTTTACCCGAAGAGAAATGATTTTTTAAATTTTCTTAAGAATAAAATTTTGATTTGAGAAGGAATATGTGCGTGCAGCGCACGTATACCTTCTCACGTGCGCGCTGCCGGAGGCAGTGGGGACACGGTGTGAATTTTTTACCCGATCAGATTTTTTTTTTTTTTTTTTTGGAGGCACGAAGGGTCGGGGAAGGAATACGCGCGCGCAGCGTGCGTATCTGTTGTAAAATTTATACCCTTTCCGTGTTGATTCTCAAATTTAAATTCATTCACTACTTAAATATAATTTAAATTCACTTTATAACCTTTAAAGTTTAAGTTATTAATTAAATGAATTATAGCGTTTAGTGCTATTTTCTCTTTTGATGCTGCCATTTGAGTTAAAGATATATTAAAATTAAAAAGCTTAATCATAATTACTTTTAGTTAAAAATTATATTCCTTATTAATATATTTATGTTTAAGTCTTTTGAAATAACTTTAATTACTTATTTTACTCATATTTAAAAGCATATTTTATTAAAATTAACTTAAAGAAAAATATGTTTAAATCCTTTTACGGATTGTTCTTTTCGCTACTTAGCGAGGAGATGTAATATTTTTTCAACTGCAGAGTCTTTTTGCTTAGCCCACAGATGGCGGCCGACTCGCAGCGTCGTGTTGCTATAGTTATGGGAGGCGTTCCTATTCTACAGCATCTAGTAGCTGTTACTTTGAATCCGTTTCGTGACTATAAAAGGAGGTAGGAAATATGTAATCAGCCTCTAATCTTTTAAGCTTTTATGTTTTTTCAGTTTAGCTCAAAGTCATGAGCTGGTATTTCGATATAATTATAAACTGTTTAGTTTTATTATGATTGTAAATTACGTTTTTGTGACTTGTTCGTTTAGTGTATCTAGTTATTTCACAATGAAAAGTAGCTTTCTATTTGAACTCAGTATGGCAGTATTTTAAGGGTATTTAACCTTTCGTCAGCAAGATTCTACAATTGTTTCAGCTAATTTAATGTTATTCATCATTTTGTTTCAACTTTAATAAACTGTTTTAATTGAACTTTTGTCTTCAATGAATGCCACATATATTTATCTTTTTTATAGCTTTTTAGAGCTGAGCAACTATCATTTCACTGCACTGCTAACTCTGCTAACTTAATATATGTGGAAATTGTTTTTTTCACAACAGTATCCCTTAAGTTGTGCGCGCGTAGCGCGCACGGGACTTCGCTGCCGAAGGCAGTGGGGACATGGGCCGACTTTTTACTCATTCATAAATGATTTTTTTTTTTCAATTTCTTTTCTTAAGACTAAAAGTTACTGTAAGTGATTCATTTGAAAATACTGACCCGCTAGCGGGCGAAGCTCGCTAGTCTCCTTATATTATTAAAATCTGTGCGCATCTGTCTGTCTGTCTGTCTGTCTGTGAGAAATGCGTTGTGACCGCTAAAGCTCCGGCGCTAATAGTCGCAGCGCCTCGAAACTGGTGTCGACAGACGCAGAATTTCTTCCTCTCGACATCGCAATAATTCGCTAAGCGATGCGACCCTAATTAGCGGAGATATTAATTAAAACGTCGACTCTTGTCTACCGAAAAATGACCCAGAATTCATGATTAAATGCTAAAAAAGCGACATTTTTACGGAAAAAGTGGAAAATAAATTAGAAATATCAGTCGTATCGTTACAAATAAGGTATCAAATGAAAGGTCCGATTTTTCTGAATCCGACGGTTTAAATAGCTTATCGATAGGACAATTAGATTTTTTAAAATTAACTAAAGTATGCAAAAAAAGGTGGCAACAAATCACAAGAGTTTTATTAACTTCCTTCTAGACGTATTTCGGTTACCATGGCGCCGGGCGAAAGAATAAATAGATTTTACTTCCTGCTTTACTGATTTTGTACAGGAAATAAAAATTGCAAATTTCAAAATGCTTCAATTTTCTTCAAAATTATTTCAAACATGCTACACACTTTTAACATCACAAGACGAAGTTGCAGTTCAAATTTCACCGGGTTTCCAGAATAAATAAAAAATGTAAAATTTAATTGCAAATTAAATTTTATTCTAATACGCGTATTTCAAATTCTAACTATGATTAAATTATTTTTAATGCATCATTCGAAAGATATTTTAAAGTACTTTTATATTATCGAAAGTGGGACTCAAGATTTCGCTTCATTTACACGTTTTGAGGTCTCCTGAATCGGTTTTTTTTTGTATCTCAGCTACTAATTAAAATAATTTCATAAGTAATACATCATTAGATAGCTTTGTTGATTTGGAATCGAATAGTAGACTACAGAAATTTGTACCGCCAGATGGCGCTGTAATATCTTCAAATTTCAATATTTCAATTTCTAATTATGAATAAATTTTTAATACATCATTCGAAAGATATTTTAAAGTTTTTTTATATTATCGAAAGTTTTCACCAGATTTACACGTTTTGAGGTGTTCTGATAAGGTTTTTTTTTGCATCTCAGCTAATTCAGTTAGACCGTTCAAAATTGGTATATGTAGGTTAATTAGGAAGGGCTGAAAGGGTGGGGAAGATATAGGCGTGCACCGCGCGCACGGGACAGCGCTGCCTAAGGCAGTGGGGACCCGGTCCGACTTTTTAACCGATGAGAAATGATTTTTGTTTCATTTTCTTTTCTTAAGAATAAAAATTTGATTTGAGAAGGAATATGTGCGCGTAGCGCGCGTATATCTTCACACGTGCGCGGGCAGCGCGCATGGGTCTGCGCTGCCGAACGCAGTGGGGACACGGTGTGAGTTTTTACCCGATCAGAAATGATTTTTTTTAGGAGGCACGAAGGATCAGGGAAGGAATACGCGCGCAGCCCGTGTATTCCTTAACTTGAGCGCGCGCAGCGCGTACGGGACTGCGCTGCCGTAGGCAGTGAACAAAGAGAAACCCCATGGGTTTCTCTTTTGTCTCAGTTACTAATTAAAAAAATTTCATAAGTAATACATCATTTGAAAGCTTTGTTGAGTTGGAATCGAACAGTAGATTACAGAAATTTCTACCGCCAGATGGCGCTGTAATATTTTTAAATTACAATATTTCTATTTCTGATTATGATTAAATTTTTTTTAATGCGTCATTCGATACACATTTTAAAGTACTTTTACATTATCGAAAATGGAATTCAAGATTTCACTAGATTTACACGTTTTGAGGTCTCCTGAATCAGTTTTCTTTTGTATCTCAACTACTAATTAAAATCATTTCATAAGTAATACATCATTAGAAAGCTTTGTTGATTTGGGATCGATCAGTGGAATACAGAAATTTCTACCGCCAGATGGCGCTGTAATATTTTCAAATTCCAATATTTCAATTTCTAATCATGATTAAATTATTTTTAATACATCATTCGAAAGATATTTTAAAGTTCTTTTATATTACCGAAAGTTTTCAGCAGATTTACACGTTTTGAGGCGTCCTGATTAGGTGTTCTTTTGCATCTCAGTTAATTGAGTAAGACCGTTCAAAATTGGTATACGTAGGTTAATTAGAAGGGGCTGAAAGGGTGGGGAAGAAATAGGCATGCACCGCGCGCGTATCCCTTAACTTGCGCGCGCGCAGCGCGCACGGGACTGCGCTGCCGAAGGCAGTGGGGACCCGGTCCGACATTTTAACCGATGAGAAATAATTTTTTTAATTTTCTTTTCTTAAGAATAAAAATTTGATTTGAGAAGGAATACGTGCACACGCAGCGCGCATGGATCTGCGCTGCCGAAGGCAGTGGGGACCCGGTGTGATTTTTTACCCGATCAGAAATGATTTTTTTTAGGGGGCACGAAGTGTCAGGGAAGGAATGCGTGTGCGCAGCGCTTGTATTCTTTAACTTGCGCACGGGACTGAGCTGCCGAAGGCAGTGGGGACCCGGGCCGACTTTGTACCCCATGAGAAATGATTTTTTTTTCTTTTCTTTTCTTAAGAATAAAAATTTGAATTGAGAAGGAATATTTGCGCGCAGCGCACGTATACCTTCACACGTGCGCGCGCAGCGCGCATGGGTCTGCGCTGCCGAAGGCATTGGGGTCCCGGTGTGAGTTTTTACCTGATCAGAAATGATTTTTTTGGGGGGGGGGGGCACGAAGGGTCAGGGAAGGAATACGCGCGCGCAGCGCGTGTATCCCTTAACTTGTGCACGCGCAGCGCGCACGGGACTGCGCTGCCGAAGGCAGTGGGTACCCGGGGACGACATTTTACCCGATCAGAAATGATTTTTTTTTTAAATTTCTTTTCTTCGGACTAAAAGTTACTGTTAGTGATTCATTAATTATAGTGATTCATTTTAAAATACTGACCCGCTAGCGGGCGAAGCTCGCTAGTCTCCTTATATTATTAAAATCTGTGCGCATCTGTCTTTCCGTCTGTCTGTCTGTGAGAAATGCCTTGTGACCGCTAAAGCTCCGGCTCTTATAAGTCGCATCGCCTCGAAACCGGTGTCGACAGACGCAGAATTTCTTCATCTCGACATCGCGATAATTCGCTAAGCGATGCGACACTAATTAGCGGAGATATTAATTAAAATGTCCACCCATGTCTACCGAAAAATGACCCAGAATTCATGATTAAATGCTTAAAAAGCGACATTTTTACGGAAAAAGTGGAAAATAAATTAGAAATATCAGTCGTATTGTTACAAACAAGATACCATTGGAAAGGGCTTTTTTTTTTCAATCCGATGGTTTAAACGGCTTATCGATCGGACAATTAGATTTTTTAAATTAACTAAACTAAAAAAAATGGTGGCAACAAATCACAAGCATTTTAACTTGGCAGACGATCTTGAACGGGAAGAAAAAACATCTGGTGTTTAATGAGGTCACTTGTTTTTGTACTGCGATTAAAAATTGCAATTTTCTGTTTTCTTCAATTTTTCAAAATTCGCACATTTCAATTAGTATACAATCTTAACACCACAAAACAAACTTGCAGTTGAAATTTCATCGATTTTGGTCAATAAACAAAAGATTTACATTTTAATTGCAAATTAAATTTTATCTTTACACGCCTGACATTTTATCTGTCGAAAGAGGATGCCAGTTTCAAAACGATACAAATACACTCAAGGTAAAAATATTTCTTTTTCTATTTACTTCCATTAACCGTAGATAATGGAATTCGAAATTTCACCTGACTTACACGTTTTGAGGTGTCATGGCGCTGTAATAATTTAAAATTTCAATATTTAAAATTCTAATTATGTTTAATTTTTTTTTTTAATATGTCATTCGATACACATTTTAAAGTACGGTTACATTATCGGAAGGGGGAATTCGAGATTTCACCCGATTTACACGTTTTGAGGTCTCCTGATTAGGTTTTCTTTTGCATCGCAATAGTGGAATTCGAGATTTCAGCTTATTTACACGTTTGAGGTCTCCTGAATGGGTTTTCTTTTGTTTATCAGCTACTAATTAAAGTGTCGAAAGTGGAATTAGAGATTTCACCTGATTTACACGATTTGAGGATTCCTGAATGGGTTTTCTTTTGTATCTCAGCTGCTAATTAAAATAATTTCATAAGTAATACATCATTTGAAAGCTTTGTTAATTTGGAATTGAATAGTAGATTACAGAAATTCGAGATTTCGAGATTTCTCCTCATTTAAACGTTTTGAGGTGTCCTGAATGGGTTTCTCTTTTGTCTCAGTTACTAATTAAAAAAATTTCATAAGTAATACATCATTTGAAAGCTTTGTTGAGTTGGAATCGAACAGTAGATTACAAAAATTTCTACCGCCAGATGGCGCTGTAATATTTTTAAATTACAATATTTCTATTTCTAATCATGATTAAATTTTTTTTAATGCGTCATTCGATACACATTTTAAAGTACTTTTACATTATCGAAAATGGAATTCGAGATTTCACCAGATTTACACGTTTTGAGGTCTCTTGAATCAGTCAGTTTTTTTTTGTATCTCAACTACTAATTAAAATAATTTCATAAGTAATATATCATTAGAAAGCTTTGTTGATTTGGGATCGAACAGTGGAATACAGAAATTTCTACCGCCAGATGGCGCTGTAATATTTTCAAATTTCAATATTTCAATTTCTAATGACGATTAAATTATTTTTAATACATCATTCGAAAGGTATTTTAAAGTTCTTTTATATTATCGGAAGTTTTCAGCAGATTTACACGTTTTGAGGCGTCCTGATTAGGTGTTCTTTTGCATCTCAGCTAATTGAGTAAGACCACGGGACTGCGCTGCCGAAGGCAGTGGGGACCCTGTCCGACATTTTAACCGATGAGAAATATTTTTTAAAATTTTCTTTTCTTAAGAATAAAAATTTGATTTGAGAAGGAATACGTGCGCGCAGCGTTCGTATACCTTCACACGTGCGCGCGCAGCGCGCATAGGTCTGTGCTGCCGAAGGCAGTGGGGACCCGGTGTGATTTTTTACCCGATCAGAAATGATTTTTTTTAGAGGGCACGAAGTTCCAGGGAAGGAATGCGGGCGAGCAGCGCGTGTATTCTTTAACTTGTGCGCGCGCAGCGCGCACGGGACTGCGCTGCCGAAGGCAGTGGAGACCCGGGCCGACTGTGTACCCCATGAGAAATGATTTTTTTTCTTTTCTTAAGAATAAAAATTTGATTTGAGAAGGAATATTTGCACTCAGCGCACGTATACCTTCTCACGTGCGCGCGCATGGGTCTGCGCTGCCGATGGCAGTAGGGACCCGGTGTGAGTTTTTACCCGATCAGAAATGATTTTTTTTTGGGGGGGGGGGGCACGAAGGGTTAGGGAAGGAATACGCGCGCGCAGATCGTGTATACCTTAACTTGTGCACGCGCAGCGCGCACGGGACTACGCTGCCGAAGGCAGTGGGTACCCGGGGACGACATTTTACCTGATCAGAAATGATTTTTTTTTTTAATTTCTTTTCTTCGGACTAAAAGTTACTGTTAGTGATTCATTAATTATAGTGATTCATTTGAAAATACTGACCCGCTAGCGGGCGAAGCTCGCTAGTGCAGTTATTAAATTCTGATTTCTACATAAATGCTGTGCTTAAACTTATAATTTATCAGTGACACCTCAAACCGTGAAAGAAATACGAAACCATAAATTTAATTGTAAATTAATATCATCTGAAATAAGTAATTTTTCATGAGCATTTCATTTATTTTGTTAATTAAAATTCCTAAATAAATATATCTTTAAAGTAATTTATTTCTAAATCATTTATCTTTTATAATTTCAAATTTTTATTAAAAAAATCTATTATAAGATTTATAAATTACTTTTTTTTTTTTAAATAAGTTTTTTTTTCTATTAATATGAAATTAATTTAATTCTTTGTGTGTGTGTATATATATATTTATGTATGTGATCAGGATCACACTCATTGATTTAGCCATTCAGTTTTCTGTTGTTTAGTCTGAAACTTGCATGCCTGAACTCCTTAGAACGACCCCTATAGAGGACCTTTCATTCAGCCTCTAAGATCCTAGTGTAGTCGATCAGTTTTAATCTCCACATTACCTTGTGTGTTAGCAATTTGATAGCATTTTAAGGCGTAAATGTTTTTTTTTACTTTTACGCCTTTAAATATCTGCTTGAAGCATGCCATTTCCTTGGATTAGAGGTATTATATATTTTATATTATTATTATTATGTATTTATTTGTTACTTTATATATATATATATATATATATATATAATAGAAAATTAGTTAAATTTTAATTTAAACTCTTTGTAGGGGAGAGTTCCCCAAAACGGGATAGGCGGGCAAAACGGGATATTGAGCCTCGGATATTGACTGGTGGTGCTACCTCGCGGGAGAAAGGCTAAACTGGTTCCCGACCGCCATGACAGCATTCTCAGTTGATCTCTCAACGCTAGCCACGTGTTTCGCAAAGAAATATTTTTTCATAGTTTTCAAGTGAGATTTTTACTTACTTTTTTTTTTTCGACTGCAGAACAACTATCCTTGTGCTTCTCCGTCCTTCGGAACAATTCCGGTAAGTACTCGTACTGTGTTTTGTTCATAGCTCTTTTAACAACAATTTCATGTATTTAAATATTGCTAGTGAGTGACGATTCAGGGGTCAGCCATTTATGTTGTCAAAAGCATCACGGTCGGGCAAAACGGGACACTTTTGGAGTGCCCAAAACGGTATACAATTTTGATGCGTCCCGTTTTACCCGACCATTTCCATTAATGTTTTGGCAATGTGTTTAAGTTATTTTAATTGAAATAAGTAATAAATTAAAATATGTATAATCAATTACAACAATTTATTTTAATTTTAAATAATTATATTTTCAAAATAAAATAATTTCCTTTACTTTTGGGGTACAAATAATTGGCCCGAGTTATGTACAAAATTTAGTTATAAGTTAAAATTGTAAGTCAGAAAAATGTTTTGACCAAAAATTTAAGTTTTAAATAAAAAAAAGTTGAGTTTTTTTTAAAATATTTTTTAGGGGGGCGGCTTATACAAAGATAAACCAGAAAACCACACGTTGTGCGCACTATAATATTATAAAAACATAAGCTAATCACAACTAAACTTTGACCATATTTTCTTTGGCAATTTTTAAAAAGCTAATAATTTATTTTGGTTTCAGAATACAAGAAGTCTCGCAATTATCAGCGAACTTCATCTAGAAATAGCTGGGACGAGCAGAGCATGGCAGATGCTGTTCGAGAAGTTTTAGAAGGGAAGATGGGTTTTCTGAAAGCTGCCCATTCATTTAATGTCCCCAAATCTACACTGGAAAGAAAAGTGAAAAAAGCTCGCTTAAATGTTTTGACACCAGAAGTGGCTGCTGTAAAAAAGCTGGGCAGGTTTGAAAGCGTCTTTACTGCAGATCAGGAAAAAAAGCTAGCTCAACATGTACTGATATTAGAAGAAAGGCTCTTTGGAATTACCCTAACCGACTTGAGAATCCTAGCTTTTGAGTTAGCTGAAATTAACAATATTCAGCACTGTTTTAACACCGTTAAAAAAATGGCGGGTAAGCACTGGTTGTACAATTTTCTTGGAGGAAATAAAACCCTTAGTCTGAGAAACCCTGAAGCTACATCGATGGCTAGAGCAAAAGGTTTCAATCGCGTTGCCGTGAAACAGTTTTATGACCTATTGGCCTCTCTCTGTGAAAAGTATAAGTTTGCTCCCAATGACATTTACAATGTTGATGAGACTGGGATTCTCACAGTTCCTAACAAACCATCTAAAGTTCTTGCATTGCGAGGTAAAAAGCAAGTGGGAAGTTTGACATCAGGTGAGCGAGGAGTCTTGGTCACAGTAGAAACCTGTGTAAGTGCTGCAGGGAATTATCTTCCTCCCATGTTTGTCTTCCCCAGGCAAAGGGAAAACCCAAGGCTAATGAATGACACTCCACCAGGCTCTTTCGCGGCATACAACAAGACAGGCTGATAAACAAGGTATCATTCATTGTGTGGTTCAAGAAATTCGTTCAGATAGCAAATCCTTCCCATGAAACACCTGTTCTGCTGTTGCTTGATGGTCACTGCAGCCACACTAAAAGTATCGAACTAATAAATCTGGCAAGAGAAAAAAATGTTATCATGCTGATTTTCCCTCCCCACACTACTCATCGGCTTCAGCCATTAGATGTTACAGTTATGTCTCCATTGAGCACCTTCTACGAGCAAGAAGTTCGCAAGTGGATGTTCAACCATCCAGGCAGAGGGATTACTATCTACGAAGTAGGAAAGATGTTTAATGCAGCATTTCAACGAGCAGCTCTTGTCCAAACTGCTGTGAATGGGTTCAGGAAAACAGGTATTTTTCCATATAACCCAGATGTCTTTCCTGAATATCTCTTCGCTCCTTCTCTTCCAGCAGATCACCCGTTGCCGGATACTCAGAACAGGACGTCCCAACAACCATTAAATCTGCAACAAAACGAGGCCAGATCCGAAGGATCTTCAAGTTCAGTCATAGCATCTAAGAGTTTGCAGTCATCACAACCACTAGAGACAGTATTGAATGAATCACCTAGGGATGAGGGCACCGATAACACTAGCACAAACGCAGGACTTATCCAACCGTCCACTTCAACAGGAAACAAAGGACTTGGGCTATACTACCGTCCTTCACTGCCATTTTCTATATCAACAAAAGAAATTCTACCTCCACCACGAGTGATTGAACCAAGACCTCAAAATAAACACGATAGGAGAAGAGGGAAAACAGCAATTATAACAGGAAGCTCATATAAACTTGAGTTGGAAGAAAAAGAGCGTGAAAAAAAAGAACGAGATAGAACTCAAAAGCTGAAAAAAAGGGCTGCCAAAACAAGTCTCTTGAATGTTCCGAAGAGAAAACAAACGAGGCGTAAAAGAAAACCAAGTGGAGATGCAGAACAGGCAGATAAAGTTAAAAAATGTTACTCTGAACCTGAAAAAAAAAAAAAAAAAAAAAAAAAAACAATCATCATTTGCAAAAATCGAAGAAAATGGACCTAACATGAGAAAACCTAAAAAAAATCATCAGTTAGCCAAGGTTGGACGTCGTCGTCTTCAGAAGATGAAGCTGAGAAAGATGAAGCATGTATTTTCTGCAACGCTCTGTATCTTGAATCGAAATCTGGAGAAGGCTGGATACAATGCTCGAGCTGCCAGGGATGGGCCCACGAAGCCTGTTCCAGAGCAGAAGAAGAAGACGACACATTTTTATGCGATTTCTGTGTTATGTAATTTTTCAAATTTACAATTAAAAAGTTTCTTCCTATAAAAACGTATCCTATTTTTGTTCTAAAAACTAAATCAAAAGTAAAATCAGCAAAAACCTAATAACATAAAAATCCCTATCCCTTTTTACCTACCCTTGGTAGGGTAAAACGGGATCGTGTAAGACTTTGTGAAACCAGTATTTTTCACATAAATATTATTGAACAAATGTGACAAAGGTATTTTAAGTAGTTGAAAAGGTGTATACTTTTAAATGACGTCTAGCTTTGGAATGTACCTTGTACACAATAAGAAATAAAGCGAAGAATAGATAAGCTATCCCGTTTTGGGGTACTTTCCCCTACTGATGTTCATTCCAGCATCAAAACTGACATTTTAAAACTGGTCTGACATTTTTACAGTAAAAAGTTTCCATTTAATGCACATTTAAGTGAATTTTTGTTCTATTTTCCCATATTAAGAAAATCGTAAATTTCTAATAACTTACAAAGTTTTTTAATTTGAATGTTGCAAATGAATAGGGTTCTTGCCAGTATCGAAAGTAATATTTTAAAACTGATCTGACCTCTCTGTGATCCTTTGTTCGTGAGATATCGTGTATACAGACTAACAAGCTAACGGACTAACACACTAACAGACACCCTACAAATATTGTCATTTTCTGATTCTTCACACCTGAAAACGTGTAAAAAAGTAAAAAAACCGAGGTCGAAAATTTTCACGATTACCTCCTTCCCCATACCTATAGTATGATGGGGAACTAAAAACTTTGAACATCCTTTATTATACCATGTTTTTATTAACTTCAATTCTTGTTTGTTCATTTGTTTGTCCTGTAAAAATCTTGCAATCAATTCTTAACTAACTTCCTTACTAGCTAGACATTTGAAACTTTCAGAATAGCTCAGAACCCGGTGACAACACAATACTTCGAAGTCCGATTTTCGAATTTTTGATTAGTTTCATTTTAATTAATTAAAATATGAAAACATTAATTTCCTAATAGCTGTAAAAATAGCCATTAAAATATTAGCTATAATTTAATTGTTTCCCCCCAAAAAAATTACGAGTTTATTTTCTTTCGCCATAAAAATAAATATATTTAATTAAACGTGAACATTAAAAAATTGTAAAAAGTTAAATTATGCATCTCACAAAAATTGACGTCATTATCACTTTAAAAGTTGTATATGCATTGATAAAATGTTAATGTAGTTCTACAGCTATGATTCAACAGAAAATTGAATAACATTGTTTATAAAAAGTTTTTTATCTTATAATAATTTTTAATTTGAGCTTGATGAAAAATTAAATAATACACTTATAAACAAGCACTGCACTGCTAAATGTGAAACACAGACTAAAAAATTAATTAAAGAAAAAAAGAAGCGCTTTTTACACGAAAATATTCATTTTAAACAACGACCTTAAATATAGAATTAAGTTACAATAATGAAAGCTAGATGACCGCACTCAACGACTCAACTGTTGTGCCGAATAGCCTATAAACTATCGGGACCCAGGTACTGTGCTGAATAGCCACTTCGTTTATATATAAGTTTTATAGTTTTTTCACTTATAGTTTTATAACTAATTAGGTGAATTTTGTTGAAATATTATGTAAAGCTTATTAAAAATAAACTTTATCTGACATCTGAACAGCATTTTCTTTCTTTTTTTTTTTTTTTTTAATTCTCCACTCAGAATTACTAATGAAAATAAATGCTGCAGCTATGTATCCAACATTACTAATTAAGTTACTTTTGTTAAAATGTCAGATACAGTTTATTAAAAATAAACTTCATTTGACATTTCAACAACATCTTATTATTATTTTATTTAACGTTCTAATTCGCCACTCAGAATTACCAATCAAAATGTTTGCTGCTGCTATCTATCATCAGAAAAATAAACTAATATTCAAATGTAAAAAAAAAAAAAAAAAAAAAAAAGAATTTTTTAAAGATTTTGAGATACCTACTGATTTTTCCTCGTCTAAAAAATTCATTTATAAAAAGACAAAATTATAAGCTAGAAATTTTCACAAAACAAATAAGTTTACAGATATGTTAGGCATTTTAAAGCTTTATTAGACACCATTCATATTAAAAATTCAGATAATTGCTTGGTGCTGCCATCTATTGGAAAAGGCATAACCAAATTTTAAAAATCACATTCAGCATTTATGCATTTTCTATTTTTCAGATTACTTATTAAAATTTTTAGAAATCTGGATGTGTATTAAAAGGATAAAATTTCAACTGATAAATTAATTAATGATATATATCTTATGAAATTGGCCTTGAAAATAAATCACTGAAAATGAACTCGAAATTGAATTTTGGTTGAAAATTAAAAGCACATGAAAAAAAGAAAATAGACATGTTTAGAAATATGTTTTTCTTTTTTAATTATTTTCTTATATTTTCTTTTACTGAAAATTTTAATGTAAAAATATTGCAATAAATCATTTTTTTTTTTTTTTAAGTTAATTTATATGCATATATATATATCAGTTATTTAATTTATTGCCTTAATTTATTACTCATACTGTTTATTCAATTTGAAACAGAAAATGTAAACAAAATAAAAATATTAAACCAAATATTGATGAATCCTAATATTTAATTTTAAACTTAAATTTACCTATTTTCCGAATATCTAAACAAATCCATACAATTTTGTTAGGAATGGCAGAAAATCCAGAATTACTCTAGTCCTGAGCATTCCGGATTTTTGACTTTGTACTGTACTGTACTGTATATGGAGAAAAAAATGTACAAACATACTTTTATAATTTTTCTCTTTCGTTAATCTGACTTCACTTACTCCTTTAAAAAAAAAAAAAAAAAAAAAAAAGAACTCCTGTTAATTATTTAATGTTCAGAAAGTCATGTAGAGTCACTCCAGTTAAAAAAAAAAAAAAAAAAAAAAGAAAGAAAGAAAGAAACAAGATATTAGTTTAATTTTAGTTTAAACATTTTGTGTTTTCATTCACAGATCAAAGTAAAATATTTCAGCCCCCCTCCTTTTTTTTTTTGTAACTACTTGTTCTACACCACGCTAAAGGCCAAAATTTTCTGCTATAAACTGATGAACAAGAGAAGCTGTAGTCAGGCCAAGGTGTGTTCATTGTTATTGTTGAACTGGCCATTCAGTTTTCTGTGGTTTAGTCTAAACTTGCATGTAAATATTGGCTTGGACTCTGTAGAATGTCCTCCTATGAGTGTTATCCCAAACTTAAGGGGTGAAGCGAGTGTTATTCCTTCACATAGTTTTTTTTTTTTTATCCTATTACTTTTATTAAACGAAAAAAAAATGATTATTGTTAAAAACAATTATATGCATATTTTCAAAATTTTGTTCTATACTTGTCTGTATAAAAAAAAAAAAAAAAAAAAAAAAAAAATGAAAAAAAAATAGGTCAAATGTGAGACTTATTGAGCAATATGCAAGAAAAATTAATAGATTCTAAAACTACATTTAAAAATAAAAAATCTGATAAATTTTTGTTGTTGTTAAAAAAAAAAAAAAAAAAAAAAAAAAAAAGAGCTGACTTATGAAAATATAGTTTAATGTGTTTTAAAATTAAATACTTTGAAAATAGATGAAAATAAAAAAAATTGCTGCGGCCCTATATATGGTGTACTTAACAGTGTGTTATGTTAATCATATCTAATTTTTTGTTTCCTTATATGTATTTTCAAATGATTGCTAGTTTGTATATTTTAGATTTCATGGAAATTGTGCAACTGAGGATGAAATAAACAGGAACTGGCCAGCAATTATTACCATTCGAGGTTCCCACAATCATCAAATGGAAACTGCTGAAGTGCTGAAATATAGGGATCTTTCTGAAAGTTCTCTTAACAGATTAAGAGAACTTTTCAGAAAGGGACATACTGCATCTTCAGCTTTAGAAACGCTGAAAACTGAGCTGCTATTTGAGTATGGTGAGAAATATTTCGAAATTGCTGCAGATGGCTATTTCGTACCATCATATTCAAAAGTACACAAATTGTTTGAAAAGGAATTCATTTCTGATTATGGACCTTTTGATGACAGCAATTTCAATTATTTAGTAAACCAGTTGGAGAAATATAACGGATTTTCTGAAGGAACAGCAAAATTTTTCAGATCTTCTGACAATCAGCATTATTTTGTCGTAATATGCTCTCCTATCATGAAACGTGTCCATAAAATACCACAGGCAAGTGAGTTAGTTCTGGTAGATGCTTCAGGAGGGATGGACAAACAAAGGCATAGAATTTATGTATTTGTTACACCAACAGCTGCAAGAGGTTTGCCTTTAGGGATTATTATCTCAGATACCGAAAAGGCGTATATATTTAGCGAAGCTCTGCAAAATTTGAAAGATATCTTTCCAGATAAATCAAAAGAACCTCAGGTTTTTATAACCGATAATGATTTGAAGGAACGAGGTCCTCTATTAGGGAGCATTTCCCTAACGCTAAATTACTCTTGTGCCAGTTCCACTTTTTGAAAGCTTTGTGGTCCTGGCTTTGCTCAGAAAAACACCAAATTGATGCTCGTGAAAGACAAGAAATATATTATAAAGTAAAGGATATTTTGTATGCAAAAAGTGTAGAAAATTGTGAACTATTTCACCACAAACTTATAACATCAAAAATTTGTAAGAAATATAACAATTTTTTTTTTTTTTTTACATTATATGAATTTGTGGAACAGCAGAACAGAATGGGCATCTTGTTTTAGACAGAAATTGTTGCTGCGTGGGAGCAACACAACTAATTATGTTGAAATAGTATTTCTCATTCTTAAAGACTGCATACTAAACCGTATCATGGCTTTTAATTTATCTCAGCTTGTTGATTACATTCTCACAAAATATGAGATTTATCTTGAGAAACGACTAATTGATTTCAGCAATGGGAGATGCCCTAGAGCTCTTTTTCATCATTTCTTGCCTCCAGTTAATCGAAATCAATATTCTTTCAAAAAGGATGAAAATGGTAATTTTTTGGTAAAAAATAACTCAAATAATTGCGAGTACATTGTTGATATTGGAAATGGAATTTGTTCGTGCATGATGGGGCTCTCTGGAAATGTGTGTGTGGATGCTTCATTTGTTATAACTAGTATTGGTAGTGACATTGAAACAACTTTTAATGTAGCTACAAGAAAAACAAAAGAGTTAATGTTGTACATAGCTACCGGTAAAAAGGCTTCTTTAAATTGGCTAGAACCGTTAAAATCAAATTGTGTAGGTCCTATCAATGAATATAATATAGATGTAAATAAAAGTGTAGATGTAAATGAATCAGCCAATTTAATATCTTCTCATGAAGCAGCAACATCATTTGTGTCTACTTCCCAAGATAAGGTTCCAACTTTTTCTGCTGAAAGAAAGGAAGAATTTAATAATTTAATAAAAAGAATTATGTCTGGAATTGAAACAGCACCTGAAATTTATGTGCCTGCTGCAAATAAAATGCTTGACAATGTAAAAAAAATTTGCTTCAACAGATGTTGGTTTAATAACAGCAATGCATACTTTTGGAACTTATAATGGGGCTTTAACTAACAGTTATGCCAAAAAATTAATTAAAAGAAGTCATGCAATAAAAATTGGTGTCCAACCAACAGCAATAGGTAGACGAAAAAAATGTTTAAGTGGGAAAAGGAAATTATGTGCAGGGCGGGAGAGAGGACATGCAAAAATTGTTAGTCAACTAAAATGCCACGATTACACAACTTTTGGCTCATTGCCTAAACGAAAGAGAAAAACTCAGCACAGTTTAGCAGATAATGTGTGTTCTAATAAAGGCTTGAGCAAAAAGTAACATGGTAAATTAAAAATCAACTTTAAAGCATTATTAGTTGCATTTATTTTTTATGTAAATAAAAGAAAAATTCGGAACTTTTTTTTTTAAATATGAAGTGTCATATTAGGAATTTAATGAACTTGTGCATAAATTTCCTTTGTAATTGTAATGCATTATCACTTATAAGCATAAAATCTAGATCTAAAAGTATGCATAATGCTCCTAGAAAATTAATATTTCATTTATATTCTAAGTGTACTATTACCATTATGTATATATTTGTATTTACTTATTTTTATTTGTGTATAAATGCAAGTTGTTAAAATTAAGCTCTCTATAAACAGCATTCTAAAGCCAAAATAGACAAATGAATTAGATCTGTCTCCAAGTAATGCTTTGCATAAGGAATGGCAAATGTAATGAATGAAATATGGGAGAAAGGGAAAAAAAGTATATATGAAGTTATGGACATTTTCAACTTATTTATATAATTATGAATTTTTTTACTTCGAATATATATAATCTTTTTACCTTCTGATCTTATACTCTGAAAACCAAGTATGTGAAACATTGCCAACTCAAATTGAGATTTTTGGTCCATCTACAGGTTTTGATGTATACTGAACTAATATAGTATAAAGCCGAAAATCCGGAGGCGCTTGGGACCAGAGTAATTCTGGATTTTTTAGTCATTCTTAAAAAAATTATATGGATTTTTCTAAATATTTGGAAAATAGGTAAATTTAACTGTAAAATTAAATATTAGGATTCATAAACATTTAGTTTATTATTTTTATTTTATTTAAAATTTGTATTTTAAATTGACTAAACAAAAGTAAATTAATTAAAGCAATAAATTAAAAATATGTATATAAAGTTAATTTAAAAAATAAATAAATAAATAAAAAGTCATTTATTGCATTATTTGTATACTAAAATTTTCAGTAAAAGAAAATAATTTAAAAAGAAAAACATATTTCTAAACATGTCTATTTTCTTTTTTTCGTGTGCTTTTAATTTTCAACCAAAATTCAATTTCGAGTTCATATTCAGTGATCTATTTTCAAGGCCATTTTGATAAAATATATAACATTAATTAATTTGTTGAAATTTTATTCTTTTAAATTATTTTTATACACATCCAGATAAAAAAAAAATAATTATTATTATTTAATCTCAAAAACAAAGAATGCATAAATGCAAAATTCGATTTTTAAAATTTGGTTATACCGTTTTCCAGTAGATAGCAGCACCAAGCAATTATCTGAATTTTTTATATGATTTCTAATAAAGCTTTAAATACTTATCCTATCTTTAATCTTATTTGTTTTATGAAAATTTGTAGATTAAAGATTTTATCTTTTTATATATGAATTTTTTTAGAAGAAGGAAAATCAGTAGGCATCTCAAAATCTTTAAAAAAAATTCTTTTTTCTTATTTTTGAATATTCTTATTTTGTATTCTGCAGATAGATGGCAGCAGCAAACAATATCATTAGTAATTCTGAGTGGCGAATTAAAAAAGAAAAAAAAAAAAAAAAAAATTGTTGAAGTGTCAAATGAAGTTTATTTTTAATAAACTGCATCTAACATTTTAACCAAAATAGCTTAATTAGTAATAAATAAGTAAAATGAAGAATTAAAAAAAAAAAGAACTTAGGATTAATGCTACGAAAATTGCATTATTTGAACGATTTTTTGGAGTCTGTTTTTTCAGCTTTGTACTGTATTTTCTAATTCCTAAATGTGTGAATATAAAAGGTATATATTCCAAATAATTTGCATTTTTTACTTTCTTTCATAAAGATGAAATCTAGTTGGCTTAGATGAACTCTGCTCAATTACCCACCATATATTTGTTTTCATAATTGTCTATTATTTAACATATTCATATTGAGAAATAAATTTCACCGATCTCTTGACACAGTGGCAGACTATTATCCCCCACCTATTAGGCTACCCATCATTTAGTTCAAAACGTTTGCATTACTGTAGTTGGTCATTTAATTTTTTTGCGTTAGTTCCTTATTTTAGTTTTCATGCAATTCCATAGTATTTCTAATGCAATGAGTCACACAATGCAAGTTTATATGAAAAGTTGCTCTAATCTGCTATGTTAAGGAAATCTTGAATTCCGAATAACTTATGAAATTTGTAAATTAAAATATTCATAACAGTATCCTAAATTATATTTTAAAAGTTGTCTGAAATCTTTATGATATGAATAGTTCTAAAAATGGACATTTGTGTGAAATTTTGCACTATTCTGCCATGTTAAGAAATTTGTAAATTTTAAATAACTTACAAAGTTTCCACATTTAAATTTTCATAGTTAATTATGTTTATGCAAGCATCATAATTAATATTTTAAATGTGGTCTGACATCTTTACAATAAAAATACTACTTTTATATTGCACAATTAAGCAAAATTTTGCCTCATTCTCCCATGTTAAGAAAATAAAATTTCGAATAACGTACGATATTTAAAAATTAGAATGTAGCAAATGAATAGGGTTCTTGCTAGTTTTATGTATGATATTTTATCCGATCTCTCCATGACTGTTACTTCTTGAGATACTGTGTACACAGACTAACACACTGACATCCTTTGTGATTTTCAGATTTCTCGCATCTAAAAATGTGTAAATATATATATATATATATATATATATATATATATATTCAGTTTCCTATACTACTTTAATGTGATAGAAAACTAAAAGTATTTGTCAAAATTTATTATTTCTAGTTTTTGATGGATTTACATGTTTTAAGATATCTTGAACAAGGTTTGACCATTTTTAGAAAATATCTGCTGTCAAAATTTTATGGATGCTGTATCAAAAAATATTTATGTATTTAATTTTTAAGAGAAAAAAAATTGTATTTTTATTTATTTATTTCTTGGGGGGAGGAGGGAATACAATTGTTATTTTGAGAAATAACACCTATTAAAACATTACTGTATTTGATATACATTTTGTTAGAAGATGATAGATTTTGTTTATCAAAGTATAGGATGGAGTGGGGTAAGTGTAGTGATGTGGGGTGGAAAATTTTCTGCAGAAAATTGGCAATTTTTTTAGTAAATTTTTTACATGACATATTTAGACTTTTCTTTTATTAGTCATAGTGTAGTTATTAGTTACCGTAATATCAGATTTAGTGTGAAAAACAAGTTTTTGATTAAAGACATTTATAAAACTACCAGAAATATGATTTAAATAACTTGCTTGAGAAGGAGAAGGTTATTTATTATAACACAAGAGATCTGTGGTTGCTAATCAGAATTTTAAATGTCCATTCAATAAGTTTGCATGAACATAATTATAAAGAATTTGGCAGCATAACAAAAGAAAAACAAAGAATGAAAAAGCAAAATAATAATAATAACTAGCGAGCTTCGCTCGCTAGCGGGTCAGTATTTTTAGATGAATCACTATAATGACTGAATTCTCAAAATCTCTCAATCACTATAATTAATGAATCACTAACAGTAACTTTTAGTGTTAAGAAACGAAAGTTTAAAAAAAATCATTTCTGATTGGGTAAAATGTCGGCCCGGAGCCCCACTGCCTTCGGCAGCGCAGTCCCGTGCGCGCTGCGCGCGCGTATTCCTTCCCTGACCCTTCGTGCTCCTCCCAAAAAAATCATTTCTCATCGGGTAAAAACTCACACCGGGTCCCCACTGCCTTCGGATGCGCAAACCCATGCGCGCTGCGCGCGCACATATCAAGGTATACGTTCGCTGAGCGCACATATTCCTTCTCAAGTCAAATTTTTATTCTTAAGAAAAGAAAATTTAAAAAATCATTTCTCCTCGGGTACAAAGTCGGACCGGGTTCCCACTGCCTTCGACATCTCAGTCCCGTGCGCGCTGCGCGCGCACAAGTTAAGGTGTACTGTTGTAAAATTTGTACCCTTTCCGTGTTGATTCTCAAATTTAAATTTAAATTCATTTACTACTTAAATATAATTTAAATTCACGTTATAACCTTTAAAATTTAAGTTATTAATTAAATGAATTATAGCGTTTAGTGCTATTTTCTCTTTTGATGCTGCCATTTGAGTTAAAGATATATTAAAATTAAAAAGCTTAATGATAATTACTTTTAGTTAAAAATTATATTCCTTATTAATATATTTATGTTTAAGTCTTTTGAAATAACTTTAATTACTTACCTCATATTTAAAAGCATATTTTATTAAAATTAACTTAAAGAAAAATATGTTTAAATCCTTTTACGGATTGTTCATTTCGCTACTTAGCGAGGAGATGTAATATTTTTTCAACTGCAGAGTCTCTTTGCTAAGCCCATAGATGGCGGCTGACTCGCAGCGTCGTGTTGCTATAGTTATGGGAGGCGTTCCTATTCTACAGCATCTAGTAGATGTTACTTTGAATCCGTTTCGTGACTATAAAAAGGAGGTAGGAAATATGTAATCAGTCTCTTAAGCTCTGAAGCCCTTAATCTTTTAAGCTTTTATGTTTTTTCAGTTTAGCTCAAAGTCATGAGCTGGTATTTCGATATAATTATAAACTGTTTAGTTTTCTTATGATTGTAAATTACATTTTTGTGACTTGTTCGTTTAGTGTGAAAAGTAGCTTTCTATTTGAACTCAGTATGGCAGTATTTTTAAGGGTATTTAACCTTTCGTCAGCAACCTTTCTAAAATTGTTTCAGCTGATTTAATGTTATTCATCATTTTGTTTCAACTTTAATAAACTGCTTTAATTGAACTTTTGTCTTCAATGAATGCAACATATATTTATCTTCTTTATAGCTTTTTAGAGCTGAGCAACTATCATTTCACTGCACTGCTAACTCTGCTAACTTGATATATGTGGAAATTGTTTTTTTCACAATAAGCGGTTATGGGCAATTTGGCTCGTTGTCAGCTCATAGCATTAAAATTTTGATAATAGTTTTTATGGCATTCTAAGTGTTTGAAGATAAAGAAATTGAAATGGCAGTAAGTTTAAACCCCACGATTGAAAAATTACGGATGAATAATTATACTACGTGGGTCAAGGACATTAAATTTATTTTAATTGAAAGAAACTGCTGGAATATAATATGTAAGAACGAAATACTGCCTGTTGAAGATGCTGAGGCCGGAATAACTTCAAAACAAGTGGAGGATTTTAAATCTCGTAGTCGAGTTGCATTATCCACAATATATCTGAATACATCGCCTGAAGTCAGAAGCATTATTGAAAATTGTGATTGTGCTATTGACGCCTGGGAGATTTTGAAGAAGACCTTCATATCAGACTCAAGAGCTCATCATATGGGACTGTTTACAGAGTTCATTAATTGTAGAATGTCTGAGAATGAAACGGTTAATTCTTTTGTAACCCGGTTATCAAGAATACTGGACCAGCTGCGTGAAATTGGTCATGCTATGGAGGATGTGTACTGCTGTTTTCAGCTCTTGCAACACCTACCATCCAAGTTTGAATCTGCAGTGCAATATTTGTTGCGTTGGAAGAACGACCAGTTCAAGTTCCAGAATATTGTGTCCGAGTTAACAGCGGAGGAATCGCGTCTACAGCTTCGTGAGGGTGATATTAAGAAAGATGCCAATAACAGTGTTCAGATACAGAACGTCCAGCACAAAGGTAAAAAGCCTTTAACTTGTTTTAAGTGTGGCCGTATTGGCCACTTTAAGAAAAACTGTTTTTTAAATAGTAATGTTAAATTTAAACCTAGAAATTTAAAGTATAACTCCAACGGTCGTGACAAATGCAAATCTCCCCCCTCCTACTACATAGCTCAAGCTAACTTTAGTAATTTAAGTGATGAGGACAGCTTTATTTTTGATACTGCTGCTTCAAATCATTTTCTAAGAAATTTAGATCTTTTTGAGCATTATACTCCTGTGGAGGGAGAGGAGCTTTTTGTCGCGATCGATGGTATTAGTTTTCCTATTACTGCTAAAGGAACTGTTAAGTTGGATTTTGGTAAAAATGTATTGTATTTAAAAGATGTGTTATATTCACCAAAGTTACGGAAAAATTTAATATCAGGTCCTAAATTAGATGTGAACGGTGCCACATACACTGGCGGTAAGGGTCGAGTGTCGGTGTTCGGTAAAGATAAAAGACATATTTTTACTGCTAAAATTAAAGACGGTGTTTACTATTTATATCCTAATGTTTCTAAAGTTAAAAAGGGGAGTAAAGCGAATGGGGGGCACCCAGAAAATCCTTCAGCTTCTCTTGCAAAAGTTAATGAAATTGGGTATTGGCATGCTCGTTTTGGGCATGTAAGTCCTGATACTATTGTAAATACTAGCAAGAAGAACGGGGTGAGGGGCCTTCCTAAACTTAAGTTTAAGAAATTTTTTTGTGAGCCTTGTAGGATTAGTAAACAAAACCGTGTGTCTTTTAAATCATCCGATGTTCATGGCGTTAAGTCACCGTTAGAGAAAGTATTTATGGACGTCTGGGGCCCAATTAAAGTAACTGGTAAAAATGGGGAAAGGTTCTTTTTGTCCATTATTGATGGATTTTCTAAAAGGGTTGCTGTTTATCCTTTAAAGGATAAGTCTCAGGTTTTTGGTGTATTCGAGAGACACATTGCACGGGCAGAACGTAGTTTGAATAAAAAATTGAAAGCTATTCGTACGGATAATGGTTCCGAATTTGTAAATGACAATTTCAAATCATTTTGTAGTAAAAATGGAGTTGTTCATGAGTTAACTAACACGTTCACACCTGAGCAAAATGGGTTAAGTGAGCGGTTTAATCAAACTTCTTTAAATTGTGTTAGAGCTATTATCACGGATAGTGGTTTGCCTTTTTCTTTCTGGCCCGATGCAATGTTGTATTTCGCGTACACTTGGAACCGTTTAATCCATAGGGGACAAACCAAGACTCCTTTTGAGTTATATACTGGGTTTAAACCATCCGTAAGACACCTGAAGCCGTTTGGATTAATTTCGTATGTTGGGATCCCAAAACAGCATAGAGACCATAAGCTTGAACCTAAGGCTAAAAAGGGAGTACTAATAGGTTATTCATTAAAGACTAAGGGGTATAAAATTTGGTTGGAGGATGGGGATAAAATAGTTGAAACTATGAACGTAACGTTCTCTGATCAGCTATTTAGTAAATGCAGTGGAGCGGTGATGGGCACCTCACTGGAGGAATTGGACTTACTTCCGGAAAGTCCAGTTGATTGTCAAGTTTCCGATCCTGTTGACATTGTTTTCGGAGGTGAGCCCGATGATTCTAGTGACGAGCCCGTCGATGAAACTCCTGTAGATAAATCTTCTCTTAAACCTCTTTCTTCAATTACTTGGAATAGAAAACCCGTACCCAGAAAAATGAGTGACAGAGTTGACATCTTCTATTACCCGGACAACACTAAAACTAGATTGAGATCAATGAACGATGTCAAGCAATATTGTGATAAAAATAATTTAATTTTTGACTCTAATTTTTTTGATTTCTCTAGTAGTAATAAGTTCGAGGGGGTGGTTGATCAGCAAAACTCAGATAACCCAACTTCAAGTTTAACTCATAAAAAATCATGACTAGTTATCCCTATACCTAAAACATATAATCAGGCCGTTAAATCTTCAGAATGTGTTGAATGGAAAAATGCCATGGATGATGAGATAAATAATATGAAAACTCGTAAAGTTTGGCATCTGGTTAATTTACCGGAGGGGAAAAAAGTTTTGGGAAATAGATGGGTATACGCCGTTAAAAGAGATGAGCTAGGAAACGTTGCCCGCTTTAAAGCGAGGCTCGTGGCCCAGGGCTTTCATCAGATAAAGGGGGACACTTATGACGAGACGTTTTCACCCGTCGTTAATTTCTCAGTAATACGTTTCTTTTTTTCATTATTGGTCTCATGTTATAAATGGCATAATGTTCAATGCGATATAAAATGTGCTTATCTTTATGCACCTTTAAAAGAAGAAATTTATATGTCTCAGCCAAAAGGATATGTTGTAAAGGGGGGGGGGAAATCTTGTTTGTAAACTAGACAAAGCGTTATATGGCCTTCATCAAAGTGGTCGGCTCTGGTATTATGAGTTAAATAAAGTACTATTAGATTTAGGGTTTAATAAATTTAACTGGTGTAATTGTTCATATTATTTTGAAAATTATATTGTTTTATTAGTTTATGTAGATGATTTAGTTTTGTTTGGTAAAAATCAATTTCAAATAGACAAAATTCTTAATTTATTAAAATGTAAATTTGATATAAAAATTTTAGGTAAAACCAAGAAATTACTTGGTGTAGAATTTAATTATGAAAATGATTCAGTACAAATTTTTCAGGAATTATATATTAATGAAGTGTATGACAGGTTTAAGTCGTTTAACATCCCTTTCTGCTCATTACCTATTGTAAAAGGCATTAAGTATTCGAAAAAAGATTGTCCTACTAATCAAAATGAAATTGATGAAATGTCTAAATTTCCATATCGGAATATCTTAGGATGTTTATCTTTCATTGCAAACAGGACACGACCTGATATTGCCTACGCAGTTAATATATTCAGTCAATTTCAAAATTCACCGGGGTTTAATCATTGGAATGGGTTAATTAAATTGCTTGGGTATGTTTCGTGTACTCGAGATTTGAAATTAAATTTGAATTGTTTTAATCCATGTTTAACTGCTTTCTCTGACGCTGATTTCGCGATGAATAGAGATGACTTCGTATCAATGGGGGGACAAATTTTATTTTTGGATAATAGCCCTATTTCTTGGAAGACTTTTAAGCAAAAAAGTGTTTGCCTTTCAACCATGGAAAGTGAATTTGTATCCATGTGTGACGGGGTTAAAGAATTAATGTGGTTTGATAATATATTACGAGATTGTATTGATTTTAAATTAATTGCTATTTCATATGAACCACCAATACTTTTTGCTGATAACCAAGCAGCTATTAATTTTACGAGGTCTCCTATAGAGAATAACAAATCTAAACATATTAATGTAAAATTATTTTTCATCCGTGAATGGCTATTTGAGGAACGGTTTGATTTAAAATATGTAAATACTAAAAATAACTTTGCCGATCCCTTCACAAAGCCCCTTACTAAAGGTGATATGTCTAAATTTGTAAATAAGGTATTTATTAAGTAAATGTATATAGAGTAAATTTAAATTTTTTTTTTGAACGTATAATATATATTTAAATTTTTTTGAAACTGAAAAATGTTTTTTTAGAGGGATATGTATGCATTTTCTTGGTGGGTTTTTCCTACGTTTTCCATTGTGTAGTGATGTATGGTTTAGTTTAACTTTTGTATGAGAGAAATTCGTAGCGCTACGTGTAATTGGTTATGTGTATGTTATATAAATGTTTCATATATTTGTGAATATCATCGTTTTCTTATTTTGACAATGGGGAATGGGGAAAAAAAAAGGTTTCCTTGAAATGCTGTGCATATTTGCTCTGTATTAATATCTTGTTCTTTCTTTTAGTAGATATGTATAGAATATTGATAGTGCTACTGTTTTTTTTGAAAGTGTGAGTTGGACTTGTGGACTCTTGATCTTATGATTTACGAGATTGACAAACCTTGTAGCTTTGTGTGAAGTATATTCTGTAGAAGACATATGTGAATCTCTCAAGTCACTAAATATTCAAGGAATTTTTTTTTATTTCTTTTCTAATAAAGTTTATATTGTAATTGCTGACGTTTGTGTTTGTCGAATCAACACGGTGGGGGGCCTTGTTGTAAAATTTGTACCCTTTCCGTGTTGATTCTCAAATTTAAATTTAAATTCATTTACTACTTAAATATAATTTAAATTCACGTTATAACCTTTAAAATTTAAGTTATTAATTAAATGAATTATAGCGTTTAGTGCTATTTTCTCTTTTGATGCTGCCATTTGAGTTAAAGATATATTAAAATTAAAAAGCTTAATGATAATTACTTTTAGTTAAAAATTATATTCCTTATTAATATATTTATGTTTAAGTCTTTTGAAATAACTTTAATTACTTACCTCATATTTAAAAGCATATTTTATTAAAATTAACTTAAAGAAAAATATGTTTAAATCCTTTTACGGATTGTTCATTTCGCTACTTAGCGAGGAGATGTAATATTTTTTCAACTGCAGAGTCTCTTTGCTAAGCCCATAGATGGCGGCTGACTCGCAGCGTCGTGTTGCTATAGTTATGGGAGGCGTTCCTATTCTACAGCATCTAGTAGATGTTACTTTGAATCCGTTTCGTGACTATAAAAAGGAGGTAGGAAATATGTAATCAGTCTCTTAAGCTCTGAAGCCCTTAATCTTTTAAGCTTTTATGTTTTTTCAGTTTAGCTCAAAGTCATGAGCTGGTATTTCGATATAATTATAAACTGTTTAGTTTTCTTATGATTGTAAATTACATTTTTGTGACTTGTTCGTTTAGTGTGAAAAGTAGCTTTCTATTTGAACTCAGTATGGCAGTATTTTTAAGGGTATTTAACCTTTCGTCAGCAACCTTTCTAAAATTGTTTCAGCTGATTTAATGTTATTCATCATTTTGTTTCAACTTTAATAAACTGCTTTAATTGAACTTTTGTCTTCAATGAATGCAACATATATTTATCTTCTTTATAGCTTTTTAGAGCTGAGCAACTATCATTTCACTGCACTGCTAACTCTGCTAACTTGATATATGTGGAAATTGTTTTTTTCACAATATGTACACGCGCTGCGCGCGCGTATTGCATCCCTGACCTTTCCTGCCCCCTAAAAAAACAAATCATTTCTGATCGGGTAAACACTCATACCGGGTCCCCACTTCCTTCGGAAGCGCAGTGCCATGCGCGCGCACATATTCTTCCTCAAATCAAATATTTATCCTTAAGAGAAGAAAATCAAAAAAATCAATTCTCATTGGTTAAAAAGTCGGGACGGGTCCCCACTGCATTCGGCAGCGCAGTCCCGTGCGCTCTGCGCGCGCACAAGTTAAGGGATACGCGCGCGGTGCACGCCTATTTCTTCTCCACCCTTTCAGGCCCTCTTAATTAACCTACGTATACCAATTTTGAACGATCTAACTCCTTTAGCTGAGGTGCAAAAGAAAACGTAATCAGGACTCCTCAAAACGTGTAAATATGGTGAAAACTTTCGATAATTTAAAAGAACTTTAAAATATCTTTCGAACGATGTATTAAAAATAATTTAATCATAATTAGAAATTGAAATATTGAAATTTGAAAATATTACAGATTCTGGCGGTAGAAATTTCTGTATTCCACAGTTCGATTCCAATTCAAAAAAGCTTTCCAATGATGTATTACTTATGAAATTATTTTAATTAGTAGCTGAGATACAAAAGAAAACTCATTCAGGACACCTCAAAACGTGTAAATCTGGTGAAAACTTTCGATAATATAAAATAACTTTAAAATATCTTTCGAATGATGTATTAAAAAAAAATTAATCATAATTAGAAATTGAAATATTGAAATTAGAAAATATTACAGCGCCATGAAAGAAAACTGATTCAGGACACCTCAAAAAGTGTAAATCTGGTGAAAACTTTCGATAATTTAAAAGAACTTTAAAATATCTTTCGAATGATGTATTAAAAATAATTTAATTATAATTAGAAATTGAAATTTGAAAATATTACAGCGCCATCTGGCGGTAGAAATTTCTGTATTCCACTGTTCGATTCCAAATCAAAAAAGTGTTCTAATGATGTATTTCTTGTGAAATTATTTCAATTAGTAGCTGAGATACAAAAGAAAACCTAATCAGGACACCTCAAAACGTGTAAATCGGGTGAAATCTCGCGCGCGGTGCACACCTATTTCTTCCCCACCCTTTCAGCCCCTCCTAATTAACTTACGTATACCAATTTTGAACGATCTAACTCAATTAGCTGAGATGCAAAAGAAAACCTAATCAGGAGACCTCAAAACGTGTAAATCTGGTGAAAACTTTCGATGACATAAAAGAACATTAAAATATCTTTCGAATGATGTATTGAAAATAATTTAATCATAATTAGAAATTGAAATATTGAAATTTGAAAATATTACAGCGCCATAGGACACCTCAAAACGTGTAAATCGGGTGAAATCTCGAATTCCGTTTTCGATAATGTAAAAGTACTTTAAAATGCGTATCAACTCAACAAAGCTTTCAAATGATGTATTACTTATGACATTTTTTTAATTAATACCTGAGACAAAAGAGAAAACCGATTCAGGACACCTCAAAACGTTTAAATCAGGAGAAATGTCGAAATATCGAATTTCTGTAATGTACTATTCAATTCCAAATCAACAACGCTTTCAAATGATGTATTATTTATGAAATTATTTTAATTAGCAGCTGAGAGACAAAAGAAAACCAATTCAGGACACCTCAAAACGTGTAATTCTGGTGAAAACTTTCGATAATATAAAAGAACTTTAAAATATCTTTCGAATGATGTATTAAAAATAATTTAATCATAATTAGAATTTGTAATATTGCAATTTGAAAATATTACAGCGCCATAAAAGAAAACTGATTCTGGAGACCTCAAAACGTGTAATTCTGGTGGAAACTTTCGATAATTTAAAAGAACTTTAAAAGAACTTTCTAATGATGTATTAAAAAAATTTAATCATAATTAGAAATTGAAATTTGAAAATATTACAGCGCCATAAAAGAAAACTGATTCAGGAGACCTCAAAACGTGTAATTATGGTGAAAACTTTCGATAATATAAAAGAACTTTAAAATATCTTTCGAATGATGTATTAAAAATAATTTAATCATAATTAGAAATTGAAATTTTAAAATATTACAGCGCCATCTGGCGGTAAAAATTTATGTAATGTACTGTTCAATTGGTAATCAACAAAGTTTTCTAATGAGGTATTACTTATGAAATTACTTTAATTAGTAACTGAGATACAAAGAAAACGGATTCAGGAAACCTCAAAACGTGTAAATCTGGTAAAAACTTTCGATAATATAAAAGAACTTTAAAATATCTTTCGAATGATTTATTAAAAATAAATTAATCGTAATTAGGATTTGAAATACGCGAATTAGAATAAAATTTAATTTCCAATTAAAATGTAAATATTTCGCAAAGTCGATGAAATTTGAACTGCAAGGCTGTCTTGTGATGTTAGTTCTTTGTACTAAGTTTAGTGTGCGACACTGAAAAACTAAAGCCTTTTCAAAATTGCAATTTTTAATCGCAGTACCAAAACACGTGACCTCATTAAATACAGTCGGCTGCAAATTTATTCGAGCACTAGCCAATAATTCCTATATTTATAAAGTACACTTAAGACTGTTTTGCTAAGTAAATCCTTGTCGAATCATGTTCTTAGACTGATTAAGAACATGACTCGACAAGGATTTATTTAACAAAGCTGTATTAAGTGTACTTTTTTTTGGCAAGGATTATTGCTAGTGCTCGAATAATTTTGCAGCCGACTGTACATGTTTCTCTTTCCGTTGAAGTTTTTTTTTTCCTTTCAATCAGACATCGTTCTTCCGTAAAGTGGTTGCCGTGGAAACGGCAACGAACACATTTTAACGAACACATTGCATGTGGAAACAGCAACGATCACATCTCATAGAATGAAGTTCGTCTTATTCAAATGAATGCTTCAATGGCGAAAATTAAAAAAAATTATAACTCATTCAATTTTTGAAATTTTCTCTCAATCTTTTGGGAATTAAATTATGAAAGCGAGATCTATATACAAAAAAAAAAAAAAAAAAAAAAAAAAAAAGATTTATCTCTAAACGCTTTTGAGTTATAAAATGTTTTGCGAAAAAATCGATGTTTCGTAAAATCTAAAAATATGGATCGCTAATCCGTATTTTGTAAAAATGTTTATATGGTTCGAAAGAGGATTAAATGGCCTTTCTTTATATACCAGTTGTTAAGAAATGGAAGAGTTACTTGGTCGTACAGGGCGTTTAAAAAAAGACCACGAAAAAGAGAAATTTTCGACCCTTTTTAAAACTTTTTTTAAAAATATAAAAAATCCGTATTTAAAAAAAAAAAAAAAAAAAAATAGTACCGTAAGAATCGGTAATAAATGCTCTTTCTCGTGGTACAGGTGTATTTTCGATATTTCCAACAGATCGGAAGCGATCGCTTTACAAAAAACCACGGAATTTTCTCTTTCTAGTTCTTCTTTCGAGGTACAGTCGGTAACAAAAGTGTCCGAACACTAGCAAAAATTCCTATGTAAAAAAAGTGCACTTCATACAGTTTTGTTAAATAAATCCTTGTCGAATCCTCTTCTTAGTCAGTCTAAGAACATGATTCGATAAGGATTTATTTAACAGAACCGTATGAAGTATACTTTTTTTACATAGGAATTTTTGCTAGTGTTCGGACACTTTTGTTACCGACTGTAAGCGGTCCCGGTCGAAAATGGCGGTCGCCTCCGATTTCGAATCGTTTTTTCGTTAGACAATGGTCAACATTTTAATTAATATCTCCGCTAATTAGGGTCGCATCGTTTAGCAAATTAGATAACCTAGATCTGCGATAAATTCTCTGTCCGACGGTACCTGTTCGAAGTCCGTGCGACCGTTAGCGGCCGAGCCTTTGCTGCTTCAAGTCGTTTCTCACAGACACACGCGTACAGATTTTAGTAATATAAGGAGATTGCTGTAATCACAAAATGGGCATTGTTGAAAACTTTATATAAAAACACAATTTTATTTTTTAAACCTAATTTTTAAGGTGGGAAAAAAAAATGTCTTTTTATGCAAGCGACAGGGAATACATTTTATTGCCCAAATAAACAAAGAGCTCGATTGTGAATAAAATTAAAGGAAGTGTAATAGTTAAAATAAATTATGTCATAACTTGTAACTGGAGGTTCAGTTGAAAAAAGTTTCAATTATTCTTAAAAAATCTCATAGTGGGTGTTACACTTAAAGTTAAAAAGAAATCTTCTCAAACTTCCATAGTATTTTCTTTTTGGTATAGAGTATTCCATTCATTATCCAGCACTACCAACTATTAAAAAAAAAATAAGATTTTGTGTTGGCAAGTTATGTTTAGAAATAAGACAAAAAATAAATAAAAATTAAAAGAATTTTCATGAAATAAGCCCTTGCAAATTATCTTGTATCATTTCTCTTCCATTTGCAACCAAAACGTATATTATTCTATTGTGAAATTTGTTATGAGAATTATTCATTATCTAACTATTTATTTTTATTTTGTAATCCAATGTTTATTTTTAGAAAATTCACAATTGCTAAACTTGTTCTTGTTTTTCAAAAACTTTTTTTTTTTTTTTTTTTAATGTTTTATTTTGAAGTAATAAGTGCAAAAAAGCACTTTGTTCAATTTGTTTCACTTTAAAACTTCAGAATGGAGTATTAAAAATTCAATAAATAAATTTTGGGGAAAACAAAGCAAATTTAATTAATTTAGATTTTTTTTTTTATAATAATTTTAAAAAATCATTAATTATCATAAATTTTTTTTCTATATAATAAAATGGGATTCAGCTGTTGAAAGTGATATGTAGAGGGTCTCTGAGAGTTACAGACTGCACAGACACCTTATTTATATAGATTATTCAATCATTATGCATACAAAACAGTCATTAAAAATTATAACTTTCTAGCTTTATACATGTTTAAATACCATTAAATCATAATTTCTTTTTGAATCGAAGAATTACTCATATATATATATATATATATATATATATATATAGTAATAGTTTTGTTTATTTGTAGCTTATGTATTAGTTTTATTTTACAAAACCTTCGTAATTTAAAGACTAAAAATTTTCTGAAAAACCACATCCGTAGGTAAGTGTAACAGAGCTTTGGCATAGTTCCACTTTGACCTCATTTTTCTCAGTTACTTTTATATGTACACTTGTAAAACCTTTTATGCATAAAGTACAACAAAACAATTAAGTGGTTTTTAAAGAATATGAGTTTTTTATAATCTAACAGTGTGCCACTTAACCAGTCACTGTAGTATGTAGAAGGCTATATTTCTCCCAAGTTATCTCAGGATGGCCGGTGAAGTGGTTTAAAAAAATCTGGAGTGACTCCACTCGACTTTCCGAACATTGAGTAACTAACAGTTTTGTAGATAAAATAAAGAAAGAGGAGTTGCTAAACAAACAAAAGAGAGAAAACCATAATAGAGTGTTTGAGTATTTTTCTCCATATATCACACGAGGTTTTATTTAACGCTACTGAACTTTGAGCCCATAGATCATAATGATAAAGAATTTTTCGTTGTGTCCCTGTAAAAATCTATAAATGCTAGATTCACCAAAATGCTTATAGTTAGTGCAACAGTGATTTATAATATTCATACAAATTTTCAGCTCAATTGAATAAGGCGTTTAGATGCTATCGCACTTTTAAAAATTTGGTCTCATAGGCCATAATGATAAAGAATTTTTCTTTGTGTCCCTGTAAAAATATTGTAAGTGCTAGATTCACCAAAATCTATACAGTTGGTGCAAATGCGACCTATAACATGTGTACAAATTTTTTGCTCAGATTAATATGGCGTTTAGACGCTATCACACTTTTAAAAATTTGGCCCCATAGGCCATAATGATAAAGAATTTTTCTTTGTGTCCCTGTAAAAAAACCATAAGTGCTAGATTCTCCAAAATCTATACAGATTGAATATCTGTGACCTATAATATGTGTATAAAGTTTTTGCTGAATTGAATAAGGCGTTTAGATGCTATCGCACTTTTAAGATTTTGGTCCCATAGGCCATAATGATAAAGAATTTTTCTTTGTGTCCCTGTAAAAAACTATAAGTGCTAGATTCACCAAAATCTATAGGGTTCGTACTATGGTGACTTACAATATACGTACCAACTTTCAGCTTATTCGAACAAAGCGTTTAGACGCTAGCGTGTTCACTCAGAGACATACACACATACATACACACATACACACACACACATACATACATCATCTCAAAAATAGTGGAAACGGACTCAGGGGACCTCGAAACGTATAGAAACATCAAAATCTCCAATTCGGATTTTTGACATGATTACAATACTTTCCTCACTATAGTGTTCGGAAAGTAAAAATATATATATATGAAAATTTTGTATTTCATTGTTACACCTGACACATTTCAGGCACTTATAACCTCAACCTATTATACGCATAAACAGTTCATTGAGAGATATGCAAGATGAATTTCTCGATAGTGAAAAACCCTCACGGATATGGGACTTTTTAATTTTTTTTAAATATCTTAACTCTCTTACAGAGTTCCAAAATTTTCCATACATCTCAAAATAGCACTTCACATTTTAAACTTTTTAAAACTGCAAGAAAGTTAATTAAAAGATCAGGTAATTAATGTAATTACTATACATACATTTCTAGACAAACAAGCTATGTTGACAATTATTTTACTTTATTTTTACTGACACATATATTTCATATGTACACATATATACAACATAGCATAGGGCTGGGCGATGTTGAAAATTCTGCATCACGATATATAACCAGCTTTATGTCACATTTTAGGAATGTTTTTACTTTGATGATATAACATTATATAGTACATTTAAAAAAAAAAAAAAATCTTAGAAAAATACTTTTGCAAAAGTGTTTTACTTTGATTATAAAAAAGCTATGTATGAAAGGAAAAACATGGGGCATTGGAATAAGTAATAGTAATAAAGAGTTTAGGTAGTATCTGTCATTAAAAAGCTCTCACAATAGTTTATATTATTTTGCAGAGCAATAAAATTGTTAGTGACTTATCTAAACTATTCATTCATCAATCATCTGTAATTTACCACAGGTTTTTCATTTAATTTTTAGTTCCCCATCATACTATAGGTATGGGGAACTTAGGTAATCGTGAAAATTTTCGACCTCGGTTTTTTGACTTTTCTACACGTTTTCAGGTGTGAGGAATCCGAAAATGACAAAATTTCTATGGTGTCTGTCTGTAGGGTGTCTGTTAGTGTGTTAGTGTGTTAGTGGGTCAGTCCGTTAGTTTGTTAGTCTGTGTACACGATATCTCAAGAACAAATTGTCGCAGAGAGGTCAGATCAGTTTTAAAATATTACTTTCGACACTGGCAAGAACCCTATTCATTTGCAACATTCGATTTTAAAAACTTCGTAAGTTATTAGAAATTTACTATTTTCTTAACATGGGAGAATAGGACAAAAATTCACTTAAACGTGCATTAAATGAAAACTTTTTACTGTAAAAATGTCAGACCAGTTTTAAAATATCCGTTTTGATGCCGGAATGAACATCAGTAACTATAAATATGCTACTTTGAAAATTTCGCAAGTTATTGGAAATTTACGAATTTCTTAACATGGCAGTATAGGGCAAAATTTCACATAAACGTCAATTTTTAGAGATATTTTCATCGTAAAGATGTCAGACTACTTTTGAAATATTATTTAGGACACTGGTATGAATATTAATGACTATGAATTTTCCAATATAAAGATTTCGTAAGTTATTGGAAATTTACGAATTTCTTAACATGTCAGATTAGAGCAAAATTTCACATAAACGTCAATCTTGAGGGATATTTTCAGCGTAAAGATGTCAAACCACTTTCGAAATATTATTTAGGATACTGGCATGAATATCATAGACTATGATTTTTCCAATTAAAAAAAATTCGTAAGTTATTTGGAATTTACGATTTACTTAACATGTCAGAATAAGGCAAAATTGATCATAAACTTCCATTTTGAGGATCCTAAATACATTAGACAACTTCAAAATTAAGTTTATGATATTTGTTTGAACATGATTGAATACAAATATTCTACTAGGAAATTTTCGTAAATTATTCGTAATTTACGATTTTATCAACATAGCGAAATTGTAAATTTTTCATATAAATATGAATTTTGATGTTTATTGCATTGGAAATAGTAGCGTGAAAACTAAACAACAGAATTGACCCTGATAAAATAAATTAATAAATTAGAATAAGATAATTATATCCAAGTGAACGGTGGATAGCCTATTAGGCGGGGATTTCATTCTGTCACTGTATCAAGCTTTGGTCAAATTCATTTCTTTTAACATGATTATAATATGTCTCGCACTAGAAATTTCTGAGAACTTAAATATGATGGGGAACTGAGCAGAGTCCACCTATGCCAACTAGTTTTACTTCTTCTTAGTTTAAATAATTTGTTCTGTCCAATTCAAATGAAGTAATTTTTATTATATCCAACCAAATTCAAATTAAAAATTTTGTGTACATCTCACCGTGAGTTTCTAAAATACATAGCACCATTGTGGGAAGGATGCTTTCTATTAAATTATGCGGTTTCTGTCATGCCATCTCCCAATAAAATTGAGATTTTAAATTGTAAAGTTCGGACATCCGCAACTTCCCATGAAAAGTCACAATGGGGAAGGGGGGGTCAGGTCTTTCCTCTTCCATGCACTCTTTATCACATGAACAACCAACCAACTCCAAATTTAAAATTACATAAAGTTAGGACCGTAACTTTCCAAGATAAAGCACCATGAGGGTGTCGGATCTTCCCCCCTTTGAATGGTGCAGTGTTTGTTACAATGACACCCATTCAACTCACAATTTAAAATTTTGTAAAGTTCAGAACATAGTTTTTAGAGATATGGACCGTGAGAGGTAGAAACATTCCCCCCTGTCAATGCTGCAGTCTTTGACATATTAATACCCTTTCAACTCCAAATTTAAAATTTCAACCATAATTTTTTTAGATTAGGCAACATGGAGAGTAAGACCTTCCTCTCTTCCAGTAACGCAGTCTTTGTCATAATAACACCCAAATAAGTATTAATTACAAATTTCGTAAGGATGGGATCATGACCTACAGTGAGAAAATCAGGATAAATCAATATCCATGTTTCTATAAATTACATTTGGTTTTGATATGCTGCATTTCACTAATGCTACCTCCACAGCCATTAATGTACACATCAAAAACTGGCTAAACATAAATTGATTTAGCAATTATGTAAAATCGATATTAGAAAGTATTGCCTTAAGCTTAAATCGATTTAGCAATAGAAGCATAAAATTGTTATTTTTCGATGAAGCGATACATTGCCCAGTCCTACAGAGCAGTATTATTTATAGTAATAAATATAATTATTTAAGTTGTGGATTCATTTGGCTGACAGTTAAACCCACATCAGTTGCATTTGTTGTTTAATAACATTTTGACTCACTTCATGCTGATTTATTTCCTTCCTGCACCCTCCATGTAAAATTATAGCATTTTTCAAATGTTTGTCTATAAAATGTTTAATTTTTTTTTTTTTTTTTTTTTTTTTTTAAAGTGTAATTCTTTTAAAACCCTATGTATTTACAGTATGAAATTTCTGTATTTTTCTTAAATAAAATTTCCTGTGTAAAAAATATGATTGTTATTCTTTTTTAAAAAACATAGTAAATTATTAAAAGGTAATGTTTTTTAATGTTGAATTAAAAACTTAGTAATCAATTTTCATATTAAAATAATTATTTGGATGAGACTATTCTTTACAACACAAACAAGTCCTTCCAGCTCAATCACAAGAGTAGGTCATTTGCTTTTTCCTTATCAAATAGCTGCCATTTAAAAATAATAAGGCAGATAAAGGTTATTAACCACTATTGTGTGTGGAAGGTTAGATTTCCTCTGAGTTCTCGGGATAGCTGGTGAAGTAGTTAATGAATTTGGTGGAGACATTGATGTAGACTGTGTATGCATAGTCAGCAGCAAAATTATTTGAGCGCTAGCAAAAATTTCTGTGTAAAAAAAAGTACATACTGTTTTGTTAAATAAATCCTTGTCGAATCATATTCTTAGACTGATTAAGGACATGGTTCAACAAGGATTTATTTAAGAAATCAGTATTAAGTGCATTTTTTTATATAGGAATTTTTGCTAGTGTTTAAATAATTTTGCTGCCGACTGTATGTATGAAGTTTTGAGCTAATCAGTGCATAATTACCTTTTTTATAATGATATTTGAAAGTGGCCAGCCCTTGGATATCCAACTTTGATAATAATTTAATATTTCCAAAGTTATCGTGATAATAAACTTTCAAGTGGCCTCCACTTGGAAACAAAATGGCACAGCAAGTTGAGTAGCGAATGTCCAATTTTGGTGCAAAATTAATTTAGTATTTTAAAAGTTATAAGGACAAATTTTTAAGTACTCCCATTAATTTTGAAATATCTGCTATTTTAAAATAAAATGGTGGATCAAATACATTTATAAACTTGTTTGGGACTCTTAGGTTTACATCAAAACTTAAAACTGAAATGAAGTTTTTAAGTGGCTGCTAATTTGAAACAAAATGGAAGAGCAACATTGTTACGTTACAACAATCTCATATAAAATATTTGCAGAGAAAAGAAAATGTTCTTATCTCTGGAATTTCCTCAAAAGTTAAGCAAAATTCCATTATAAGTTTTACAAAACTATATATTATACGTAAGAAGAGTTTAAAAGAAATACACACTATAAAATGAGATTACAGCTATTGATTTATTGTTTAATATTAAAAAATTTGATTTTTCAGCAGATTTGTTATCATTTTCACTTTTATTTTCCCCTAAGAAAATAAATATTTGACATTTCCTTCGAACCTCATTTGGGCATATTCTGCACACACTGACCAACTTTGGTTAGATTTGGTTAATTATTTCGTAAGTTATCATGATACCACATTTTCTATTATATACATACAACTGATTACAATAGGTCAATTTCTAAAGAAATCAACCTAATATTTTCAGTATATATTTCACATTCACAGCACCTTAATTTTTAGAACATGTAGAGTATCTGAATATTGCCAAACTTTAGCAGTTTACGGAAATCTTGCTGCTAACATTTTGTCTCAGAGACATCTTACTTTCTAACACTCCCAAGTGAAGTAGAATTAAATAAAAATATAAGCGTATATAAAAGCCTCACAATATTTTTCTTTCAAAAGATTTTCCTTTTAATTTCAATGTAACATAGGTGAAAATAAAAAACTTACTTTTATTTAATAAATTATGGACCAAAAATGTATTTATCATCTATCACTGTAAATTACTGTACTTTCCGGCGTATAATGCATAGGTGAAATAAATTAGTTACACACCAGATAATTTAATTTACAAATAAAGCTATATTTGTAAGAAACAAAAGCTTGTTAAAAAATAGCTTTTACTGTAAATTTAAATTACTGTTGTACAACTGATTTAACAAACCTGCACGTTATACGCCAGGAAATACGGTATGAAATTTTAAATTACAATTTAATATTTTAATTATTACAATACATTTATTTAATAATAAATAAGTATTTAAATTATTAATTACACTGCTCAGCATGAAAATTGCCTCTGACACCATTTCAGCATATTCTTATGTAAAATGACTGCCCGAACCCGAATATGATGCCCATTTTGCCCTATCACCCACCTTTTTTTTAATAATTTTTCAGTTTTTTTTTTAAATCATTTTTTATGGCTGTAAATTTGATTTTTAGGACGGGGGTGGATTATTACAACCATTAAATATCTTCTGAGGGGTTACAGAGTTGGAAAATTGTAAAACATAGACATTTGTGACAAGAAAAAAATTTGGGGGGGGGGGGATTTGCCTCTGAAATTATGCATTACATAGCTTATATTTTTTTTTAAACTGTTATTATTATTATTTTTTTTTTTACTTTATATATATATTTTGTTTTCAGGTGTTAAATTAATTATTTTTCATTCTTCAAATCAAATTCATGATCATAAAATTATCGAACAGGGAAAGAAATTGAGGGAGGGGGTGGTGTATCTAGAAAACGGTGGGTGATTGGGCAAAATGGGAGTCATATTCGGATTCAGGAGGACATGTTACATAAGAATCAGCAAGAATGGGATCAGATCTCGGAAAAAAAAAAAAAAAAAAAAAATTTGCAGAGCAGTGTTATTTATCAATAAATAATATTAGAAAACTTGTTTTCTAAATTTCCCTGAAGTATCTATAGATTTATTTTCATTCACATTTTAATTTATTAAATTAAACAAGTCTATTAAAAAAAAAAAATAGGCAAATTATTAATACTCATTTAACATCTCAAAACTACTAGGAAACCAGTTCAAAATTTAACACTCCTTTATAAAATATACATGAATATTTAAATAATTATTATCAATCTTTAAAATCTAGTAAATTTATCAGCTGAAAAATAACATGCATACTTAATACAAAATATTATTTAGCAAATGATCTTTAAATTGAAATATAAAGTATCAAAATTAAAATAATAATAAAGTATCTTATTAGAACAGACAGGATGAATTTCGAATTAGTTACTTCTGTTGTGAAATGTTTTAAATAAATTTTGATAAAATTCATTTACAATTTGTCTTAATGAATCTAATTTATTTTATTGAAAAAATTGAAGAATGTTAAAAAATTCATTTCTTTTGGAAATTTTGTAATTATTTTTTTTAATTAATGCCTAAATTACTAGGCCTTATTACTATTATTAAATAAAAATTAAATGCATATATTTCTAAAATTGACTATAACATAGGTTAGGTAGTTTTTGGTAGTTAATGAGTCTTTAAAGAAGTAATAATAACCTGTCTAAATTTTTAAAGATTTTATTTTCTTCGAATTAAAACAAATCCTAAAATTTGGATCAAAATTAATCTATATATATTTGGGAAGAAATTTATAATTCGAGAGTTATCTGCTTATTTATTGATGAATAAATAATTTTTTACATTTAATTTAATGCAATAAACATTTGATCCAACAAATTATTTTATCAAAAGCTGTCTCTGTTTATGACTGAAATTATATATATATATATAAAAATTGTATGAACAGACATCTATTGTATTTGTATGTTTATATTTTCATTTACAAAATTTATTTAATTGCTTAACTTATTCTTACTGTAGAGGGGCAAGTTGTAAATTTTTTTACAAACAAATGTATTATCTGTTATAATCACTTTGATTTTAGGAATTTCTCTTATATGATGATACTAGCAGGCAACGCCCGCTTCGCTGGTCCCTATTTTTAAAAGAATCACTACAATTACTGAATTCTCAAAATCGCATTAATTTTTATCACGTGAAGAAAAAAAGAGAAACAAAATCTGATTGGGAAAAATGTCGCACTGGGTTCTCACTGCCTTCGGAAAAAATTCCCAAAATGCTCTAACTCTTATTTCTATTATTTCCCCCCTTCGCCCCCCCCCTTCCGTCTATCCTAATAATTTTACAAATTCGAAAATATCTGCAATCGATTTGTAAGTATCAAAAACCTCTATGCACCAGTTTTGAACGATATATCTCTATTTTTATTTTTTGCCCCTCTGCTCCCCCTTCCTGCCCCTCCCAATAATTTTAAAAAATCGAAAATATCCGCAATCGATTTGTAGGTATCAGAAACTTCTATGTACCAATTTTGAATGATCTAACTCTATTTTATTTTTTTTTGCCCCTCAGCCCTCCACCCCACCTTTCCGGCCCTCCTAATAACTTTACACTTTCGAAAATATCCCCATTCGACTTGCAGGCCTCTAAAACCTATCTGTACCAATTTTGAACGGCCTAACTGTATTTCTATTTGTTTTTGCCCATAGCCCCCCTTACCGCTCCACCCCCTTACCGCCCCTCCTAATAATTTTACAACTTCAAAAATATCCGCAATCGATTTGTAGGTATCGAAAACCTCAATATACCAATTTTGAACGATCTAACTCTATTTTTATTTTTTGCCCCCCCTCTCCCCTACCCCCTTCATGCCCCACCTAATAACTTTACACAATCGAAAATATCCTCATTCGACTTCCAGGCCTCTAAAACCTATCTGTACCAATTTTGAACGCCCTAACTGTATTTCTATTTGTTTTTGTCCCTTAGCCCCCCCCCCCTGCTGCCCCACCTGGGGGCTGAATTTCTAAAATTCCAGAAATTGGTTTTTAGATATTTGCATTAGCTATATTTTAGGGCAAAAATTTGACGTATATCTATTTTTTTGTTTGAGATATATAGGATTATGCGAAATCACGTTTTACGCATGTGAAATCACGTTTTGCCCCCCCGCCCCCCTTGGGGACCGAATTTGGAAAATTCCAGAAATTGATTTTTAGACATTTGTATTAGCTATATTTTAAAGCAAAAATTTTACGGATATCTGTTTTTTTTGTTTGAGATATGAAGGATTTTGTGAAATCACCTTTTGCCCCCCTCCCCCCCTTGGGGGCGAATTTTGTAAAATCGCTTCTTAGTGGATGCCTACGTCATAGAAAGAACATTGTCACGAAATTTCGTGCTTCTAGGTCCAGGGGTTTGGTCTGGGCGTTGATAGATCACCCCCTCACTCACTCACTCAGGAAGTGTTCTTTTATATATATAGATTAAAATATAATGAATATGACAGCTATTAAAACAGGAAATTACCAAATTTTCTGTATCTTATTTTAAGAAAATGTACACAATATATACCAATTGCATAAGATAAAGCACAATAAAACACTTACTTAATTATCGAATAAAGCTGTTATTAGTTTAGAAATAATTCATTTCATCCTTAGTGGAAACAATAAAATTAAATTTTAGGCTGTGCAAAAATTGCTTAAATTAAGATTGGGGAATTTCTTCAGTATTTGTAAGAAGCTCTAATTCAAACATTTGATGAAAACTTAATGACAAAATGACCATATTTAAAATAGAAAATACTAAACAGATATAACTATTTATGAATGGCATAACTAAAATTCAGTATCATTTATTCTGTTTTAAATTTTTATGGAACATAGTTGAGTATTATAAATGTTCAATAATGTTATAGTTATACATTAATCCATATTTAAAAATGGAATTACTAACTTTAAAAACAAAGTATTATAACATTGAGGCATGAAGATAACAATATCAGCAACAAATTTTTTTCAGTAGAATACTTTTAAAATAAAACTCATACGCTGGAAGCTTAATATTAATAAATATTATGGTTAATAAATATTTCGCTATTATACGTAGTCATCAAAAACAGCCTTTTTGTTTTTTTTAAGTGACAATCGTTCGGTTATTTTCCAGCTGACATTCTTAAAACACAATCAAACGAAAACTTTCAATAATTCCGGAATTCATATTAAAGTAATTTTAATAACTACACATACTGGAGTTTAAATTATTCAAAATAGAGAAATTAACATTTTTAAAATTTGTCTTCTTTATTACATACATTTTAAACTAAACATGTATTACTATGTATAATAGTAAGGGAAAAAAACTGGCATAAAATACATCTTTTGTCGAACATGAACTCTCGCTATCAGCGATTTATGAAACACTCCTAGCTACTACTAGCTACGACCATTTGAGGTGTGGTTTGATGACGTCACTACCGAAGGAGGAGTTTATGTTGAATGAATCACGATCCACGAACTATGGATCGGCAGCGGCACTTCGATAGAAAAGGTATTTTCACTTATTTTTCCTGGTAAGCTTATTTTTAAACATTAAATTTCTTAATCTACTCGTTTTATATACATAGAACGATAGAACATCGAAAACAAGCGCGAATGTCCATCTTAATTTAATGGAGACTTGCAATCGACGAATCTATTGTGTAATGTAAATGCAAAACAAGTAAATGTAAACAATAGAAATTACTTACTGCATTCGAGATTTATAGATATGAATTAGTTATACAATTAGATATCAATGTCATTACCTGCTGAAAAACATTGCTAATATAAATAACATGTTCGAAATTTGTTTGCCACGTTTATAAAATTAACGTTGATGTAAATATACATTTGTTTTGTTACGAATATATTCATGTTTAAAAAATAATTTAGCGTTATTTCAGATTTAAAGATTCTGAATAGATAAATTGGGATAAAAAATATCCATGTTTCTTTGCAATAAGAGATAAAATTTGCTTTTGTGTTATCAAAATTTTAATGTAATGTAATTAGTTGCTGCATATAAAGTTTTTATTTGTGCTGCTGTTAGTGGCTGTTAATGTTTGAAGGTGTTAGTTATGCAGGCTGTCTGTTTAAATTTTTATAGTTTATTACTTTTATTTCCTTTTAATGTGTGTACAATTATTTATCATTACATATATCTATGCTTAGCTAAGAAAATAAACTTCATTTTTTATTTCACAGAATCCAAACATTTATTTCAACTGAATTAATATTGCCTTATGTATGTGATTATTAAAAATGTACGTACAAAGGTATTATCGATTCGGTTATTAACAACTTGAAGACTTCATGTAATGAAAGTATCCACCTGCATCTTACGAGGGAAATTCCAGCCACTAAGGGAAAAAAAATAGATGCTAACCATAACCTTCAATGGTGAGTTAAAGAGATTCATTAATTTAACTATTATTGAATTAGTATATATTTTTATTATTGAAGAAATAATCTGTTTCTTATCAACTTTATCTCTTAATTATATATGACGTTAATATATAAATCTTGATTTTCATTATGTATTTTATTTGGATATTTGTAAAAAGTAAATAAAATATTTTGAGAACAATCATTTCACATAAATTAATTTGATTTATTTTTTTACTGAAATGTGAATTTTGAGGTAAATAACAGAAATATAATGAAAATTTGAATTATTTAGATATTTGTTTGTGTTATTGTGGAATTTTCTAGTAGTAATTTGAAAAGTCATAATAACTGCAAACATGGAATATTTTAGAGGTAATTTCTTTATATAAATTTTAATTCCTATTTAATAATATTATTCTATTCAGTGAATTAAAATTAATGTTTAAATAAATATTCTGTAAATAACAGATATTTTGCATTTTAAAGATGTGTGTGTTTGGAACAAGAGTATTTTGAAAGGGGAAGATTATATACAAATGTAAATTAATATTGAAATTATCTGCTGCTTTAAATTATCATACATTATTGTACATCATGGGCGTCGGCACGTAGGGGCAAGGGGGGGCACTTGCCCCCTCCTGGAAAATTCGAATAAGTAATGAATTATTTTTAAAAATTACAATTGAAGCCTCAAAACTATATCATTAGAATTCATTTATAGGTTATCTGTTGTCTCTAACCTTCCCTGCAAACAGATTTTAAATTGACTTGACAGTAAGTTTTCCGGATTAGTATTGGTTTTGAATAAGTTGTATATATTTTTTATAAGTAAAATTTTTTAGATTAAATTACATGCATAAAAATTTGTTGAAGTAAATGCTTACACACAGGCGTACTTAATCACCTATATCAATCAGCCAACCATTTGAATCTAACTGAATTTTTAAAAATATGCTGAAATTTTGCAACTTTAAGTTTGCCCCCTCCTGAAAAATTCTTTAGCGACGCCACTGTTGTACATGTATTTTGTATTTAAAAGGTGATTTTTTTTACATCTGTATAATCTGTCTTTTTTTGTAATGGGCGCTTTGATTTTCATGTGCACAAAGCACTAATACATATGTTACAGTAATTACTGCAGTATGTTATTTGATGCATTTTATGAACATCTCATGCAGAGTGAGGTAGCAGTAACCAATGTTATTTTTTCTTTTTAATGTACATGGAGCGTAGATACATGCATAATAACAACTGCTGCATACTGGGATTTTGTGCATTTATATTGTTCAATCATATATATTTAATGATTTAAATTTTTTATTTAATTGTAGTTGGTTATAATTTTGTTATTTTTACTTTCTTCTATATTCAATGGAAGAAAGTATTGGATTCGTAAAAATTTTCGACCTCTGGTTTTTGATGGATTTACACGTTTTTAGAGCTGTAGAACATGATTTGACCATTTTTAGAAAATGTCTGTGTGTGTGTGACAAAATTTAGTGGCAACTGTATCTCAGGAACTACTGCACAGAATTTCATACTAATTGGTATGTAGTTGCACCTTGACATAAATTAGTGCCTATCAACTTTTGGTAAAAATTGTCTTACAGGTTGAGTTGCCATCCCGCTTTTTCTAAATTTTTAACATGGTGATATAGGACAAAATTTTGTATAAATGTGCATAAAGAGAATTATTTTTTAGTAATCATTATGAAATTTACAAGAATTATTTATAATAGAGATAGTCAACTGGGAAAAAAATTTTGTATGTGTAGGAGCCTCGCCTCCCCCCCCCCCCCTCGAGGGCAGTAAATTTTCAAGATGGGTATCTTTCGAAAGGACTCGTCAATACCTTTAAAAGGGAATTTTTTTTTTTTAAATAATGTTACTGAGAGAATTTGTATAGGAAAATATAGAAGAAAGTCTTGTGGTGGCCACAACATACTAGTTAAATGAAAATTTCAGTATTTATGTATTAACCGCCTGCCAGAGATTAACTGCTGGCATGTGGTCAATACAAAATATATATTACATATGTATTTCAATATTTATATATATGTTACCGCTAAAGTGCAAAAATCAGTTAATCTGCAGATTAGCTAGGTAATCTGCACATTAACTAGAGCGATCCGTTAAAGTAAGGAAAATTGTTTCATTTTTCAAATTACCTAGGTAATCTGTGAATTACCTAGATAATCTGCACATTACCTACTAGGCACTCGTTAAAGTGAAAATAAGATCTCTGTTGTTGTAGTTTTACAGCACGCTGTATTGTATTTATTTTTTTCATTTGGGGGAAAAAAAAATAGTTTTCTTTCTTTCTTTCTTTACTTATTTTAATCTGTATGTCTTTTTAATATGAAATATAACTTTAATAGCTTTCAATAAATTCTATTTTATAAATGAATGTTAGAACAGTAACGATTTCTTTTCAAAATAAAAATATTTAACCATTTAAATAAATATTTAAAAAAAGTTTTATTAACAACTTATATTGCTATTACTATTTTTTTTTTTTTTTTAAGTTATGCACCAATTTTTAATTCGATAAAGAAATATTAAATTAGACAAATCAAAAGCATTATTTAAGAAGTACTTCAAATAATTAAAACTGCTTTAATAATTTTTAGAATGCATGAAAATTAAAATGACTGTTTTCCAATGCTTTATTAAACTATATTTTGCAGCATACATATATATATATCTGTACAAGTTTAGCAAATATATTAATTTTACAAAAAAAAAAAAAAAAACTTTATTAACATATTTTATATGTGATAAACTACAACGAAATTATCTGAAAAAGCGAACAAAATAAAAATTAAAATGTAATCATGATATATAAAATATATAAAGGAAACTTGAAATTGAAAACAACAACAAAATGTAATGAAATGCTAAAAAATGCATAAAAATTTCATATTAAGTATTTATTAAAGAAAGCCATAATATTGAATGTCATATTTTTCAGAGTTAAAAATTAATACTTTTTTTTTTTTTTTTTTTTTTCAGTAAGTAATAGTAATTTAAATCAATTTTTAAATAAATTAGTTTTAAAAAGTTGTTTTAATAGTTTTATTTCGGGAGGAAATAATTACTGTGTTGTAAATTTTAATATTCATAATTGAAAATGAAGTTTCAGGAGATACAGCGTTTAATTAAGATTAGATTTCAATAATAAAATGCAGTGCAGACCCTTATCAAACTTATATTGACAGAATTAAAAAAGAGAAGAAATAAAATCAAAGTTAAAACAATTATAACTTATTGTTTGTTTTCGTTAGCTGTGACCCTGCTCACCTATGCGCATGCGTGAGGTCTGCATTGATTTTGTTAAAATAGGGTAGAAGCGTAGAAGATGAGAGAATGTTTACATTTTACGAGTGAGAGATAAGTTGCGGTTTCTTTTTTCTTTTTTTTTCTTTTCAGGACATTATTGAATTTTGAGGCGATACTTCTTCGTTATATTCGTATAAAGGCAAAATGCTGATTTTTCCCCCTTGTAATTTTTAAATAAGTGTAGAAGATCAGTTTTATTCTTCGATGCAAAATAAAATCTGTAAACTTAAAAGTAAATGCCTGTTTTCTTTCTTCTTCTTCTTTTTTTTTTTTTCAGTTAAAATTATTTTTATTTGCTTACTTGATCTCTAAATTCGTACTATATCTGTCATACCTGAACACTTGTTTCATGCACTGATTATAGTAGTAAATTAATTAAAAATGACTTAAATTAGGTAAAATTTTACATAATTCATTAATAAAAGAAGAGAAAAAGAACAACGTTTACAGTAGACTTTACCTGTAGTAAAAGTAATATATTTTTTTCTTTTAAATTATACTGCTAAAATAAAAATACCATATTTTTGGATCTCTATTTTACAGAAATTTACAGAAAATCGTATTTAAATGAAATCATTAGATTTTTTTATCATGATTATTTTACACCTTTTATTTTTCGCGCATATTGTCATATAAATTACATTAAATAAAATATTGTTAATTAAAATTAAAAATTAAACTTTAAATTCGCGTAAAAAGGTAAAATAAATATTGAAGACTCATAAAAAGAAAACGAACACGTGTAGAACGAAAAGCGCATTTGGCTAAGTGCCCATCTCATTCAACGCATCACCCCTTTTCCGAGTAGGATCGTTCCGCAAGAGGTAGACATGGTTTACGAAAACGGACAGTACTTGTTACTTTAAGTTTTGTGTTGGTCATAATGAGAAACCTATAATAATCATGTCTTCGATGCTCCACATTTTACGTTTACCAATTGTCATAGCGGAAGCGGAGCGGAAAGGATGAAAGTTTTGGTTTGTGTTTGAAGGTCATTCGTGTATCTGTATCACACGACTGTTTGATGTCATAGTGAATGAAAAAAAACTAAGGCTCGAAACAAACATTTGAACTTTAACGACACAGAAGCCGCTAATCTGCAGATTACCTAGTTAAAATGCGGAAAACTCTTGATTCCACACTTTAACGGGTCATTTTAGTTAATCTGCAGATTAGCTAGGTAATCTGCACATTAACGGATTTCGAGCTTTAACGGTAACATATATATTTACATATAATTATCATAGAAGTAATCCTATAAAATATATTGTACTTTCTTACATATTTGTATTTATGCATATGAATAGCCTGCCAATGACATGCAGTTAACACGTAAATACCAAATTTTCTTTAAAAACTGCTTTGTGGTGATTTGTAGGGGCAAAAAAAAAAAAAAAAAGAATTACAGCGTTTTAAATTGGTATTGTTAGTTTTTAAGGCAAGATAAATCGATTGCGGATATTTTCAAGTGTAAAATTATTAGAAGGGACGGGAAGGGGCAAAAATGTAGAAAAGGAGCGGTTGTTTCGGAGAAAATGGCGGAAAACCCAGAACGCCTTTATTCTTTTATATTTTGCAGAGATTCGAATTCTGATACTCCATTCACATTTCATACTATGGATTTTTAATAGTATTTAGCCCGGAATTATGCAAGTTTCGGAGAAAAACACGAAAAAGTCAGACATTATGAAACATCAATTTTTTCACAAAACATTTCATAACTCAAAATCTTTTAAGAGAGAAATCCTTTTTTTTTTTTTTTTTTCTTCTTTGCATATAGATTTTAAATTTTAATTATGACTAAATTATTTTTAATACATCATAAAGAAGATACTTATACTTTGAAGTACTTTTATATTATCGAAAGTGGAATTCGAGATTTCACCTGTTTTAAGGTGTCCTGATAAGGTTTTATTTTGTATCTCAGATACTAATTAAAATAACTGCACACGGGTCTACGCTGCCGATAGCGACATTTTTCCTGATCAGATTTTTTTTTTTTTTTCACATGATAAAAATTAGTGCAATTTTGAGAATACATTAATTATAGTGATTCATTTAAAAAATAGTGACCGGCGAAGCCTGCTAGTATTAAATATAAAGAGTATATCAAATATTTATATAAAATAATGAATAAAATAAAATAATGAACATAAATACTAGATTTTAGTTTTGTATTATTTCAAACTCTAAAATTCATTCATTTAACTCTTAACATAACTGAATTAAGCTACTTTGGCAACTACCCCAGCTACTATTTACATGGTGGTCCAGTTTTAAAAAATGTGCAATAGATGAAACTTTCACAAATCTTGTTTGTTACTTGATGGCAATGCCTGTTAGATCTGCTGGAATTGAGAGAATCTTCTCAAATTTCTAAAAAATCGTTTAGGTTTAGAAACCGCATCAAAACTTGTCTTTTGTTATAGAAGACTGAATAGTGTAAACAATGTAAACTTTGATTTTCAATGGCGATAACATTGTAAATGAATTTTTTTTGGTTAACATTTAATTGATGTTCCTATGCATTATCTATTGTATGTCAGTAATTATTTTTATGTCATTTTCTGAGTAGACCCGTGCGCGATGTGCACGCATGAATGCATATATATGAGCGCTGCGCACGCGTATTCCTTCACCACCCTTATGATTTCTCAAAATTCCATGTTATTACTCATAAACTTTTATTCTTAAGAAAAGGAATTAAAAAAAAAAAAAAAAACATTTCTAATCGGGTAAAAAGTCACACCGGGTCCCCTCTGCCTTCGTCAGCGTAGACCCGTGTGTGCGCAGTGCTCACGAATTCATATATATGCTCGCTGTGCACACGTATTCCTTCACCACCCTTTCTGTCCCTCCTTAATTTTACACTTTCGAAAATATCCTCATTCAACTCGTAGGCACTCAAAACCTATATATTCCAATTTCGAACGGTCTAACTCAATAATTTTTTGGCCCCCTTGAGTATATCTTAAAACATATAAATCAGGTGAAATCTCGAATTTCGATTAGTGCCCTCTATTGGATAAATTTAATGTAGGTTATTCGATAATATAAAAGTACTTTAAAATAACTTTCGAAGGAAGTATTTAAAAAAAATTAATAATATTTAGAATTCAAAATATTGAAATTTTAAAATATTGCAGCGCCATCTGGCGGTAGAAATTTCTGTAATCTACTGTTTAATTTTAAATCAACAAAGCTTTAAAATGATGTATTACTTATGAAATTATTTTAATTAGTAGCTGAGATACAAAAGAAAACCTAATCAGATCACCTTAAAACGTGTAAATCTGGTGAAATCTCGAATTTCACTTTCGATAATATAAAAGCTCTTTAAAATATCTTTCGAATGATGTATTAAAAATAATTTAATCATATTCAGAATTCGAAATATTGAAATTTTAATATATTACAGCGCCATCTGGCGGTAGAAAAGTCTGTAGGATCTACTGTTCAATTCCAAATCAACAAAGCTTTGAAATAATGTATTACTATAAAATTATTTTAATTAGTAGCTGAGATACAAAAAAAAAAAACCTAAACAGAACACCTTAAAACGTGGAAATAACGTGAAATCTCGAATTCCATTACTTACAGTAGTTGGTTAACGGAAGGTGACAGAAATTTGTGGCGTCTACTCTTGAAATTCAACTCAAATAAGTTTCAAAATGACATATTACTTTTGAAATTATGCTAATTAGAAGCTGAGATACAAAAATGATATAAACACCATTATAAAACGACTTATGTCTGACTTTTTCGCAGTTTTCTCCGAAACTTGCGTAATTCCGGGTTAAATACTGTTAAAAATCAATAGTGTGAAATGTGAATGGGGTATCAGAATTCTAAACTCTGCAAAATATAAAAGAATAAAGGCATTCTCGGTTTTCCGTTGTTTTCTCCAAAACAACCGTTCTTTTTCTACGTTTTTGCCCCTTCTCCCCCCTTTCTGTCCCTCTTAATAATTTTACACTTGAAAATATCCGCAATCGATTTATCTTTCCTTAAAACCTAATAATACCAATTTCAAACGCTGTAACTTTTTTTTCCCTTCGCCCCCCCCTCCCCCTCAAGCCCTTCCTAATAATTCTACACTTTCAAAAATATTCAGAATCGAATTATCGGGCATTAAAACCAAATATTGCAAAATTTCAACGGCATATCTCAATTTAAAATATGTACTGCAAAATATAAAACAATTTAATCTAATTTTTTTGTTTGTCCACATATTTTCATGGAAATTGAACACTAGGTTTATAATATCTAGCCCGAATATTAATTCAAATGTAACATGAATGAAAATTTGAAAAAGTTTGAAAATTGCAATTTTCCCCTCCACTATAAATCACGTGACATCTTGATCTGTTACAATCATTTCCTTTTTCATGGCAGACGGTCGTCTGGCATTTGAAATGATGTTGCCACAAAAAATTCATACTTTAGTTAATTTTTAAAAATTTAATTGTTGTACCGATAAGCCGCTTGTACACTTAGATTCAGAAAAAATTCCCCTTTCATTTGGTACCGAAATTGTAACGATCGAACAAATATTTCTAATTTTTTTTTTTTTTTTTTTTCTGCTTTTAACTCCGTTAAAATATCATTTTTTATGCAAAGGCGGTGAATTCTCATTCATTGAGATCGCTTTGAGATTAGACATGATTCGACATTTTAATTAATATCTCCACAACTAGTTAAAAATTTTAAATTCTGTTTTCAGGAGGCCCTCGGAAAGGCTCCATAGCATCAGTATGTCAATTCTTGTACTTCTGCGTTCAGTAGGGGCTGAACGTATAAAAGAACAGACAGACTGACAGACAGACAAACCTTTCCATTTATTATTATACATATGTCGTTTATTGTATCTTGTTATTTAAAAACATATTTTAAATTACCTTGGATATACTCCGGATAATATATTTTGGGATAAAAACATTTTAGTCAAATTCAAACTCATATGAAGCATCTTTTAATATCCTAATGATAATTTTTTAACTTTACAGAGTTAGATATTCTTTTTTTTTTTTTTTAACAAGGACTACAAATATGAAATCTGTTCCTCGAGTATCCTTCGTTATTTTGAGAAATAAGCAGGAAAGAATTGAAAATTGAAGCTGTGGGGCATTTTTGCAACTTGAAATGAAAATAATGAAATTATTTCCTAACTGTATATTAGAAATATACATATAGAGTGTTATATATTGCCCTAAATTAACTAAAAAATTCAATAGTGAAAGTTATAAGCATTAGAAAAAGTATGTACTAGATTTTTTATAAAAAACAATTATCAAAAAAGTCGTCGTCAGATAGTGAAAAAAATTTAAATGTCGCCAAAGGGAATCATACTAAATCTGTAGCACAAAGTGGTCTAGATATAACAAATTTTCTTCTATTCTTAAAAAATAAGTTACTGATTTTTAACACATTTTATTTTGTCGTATTATTTTTTAAATGCTATTAAATGTTATGTTGTTCTATCCAGCATTGGATATGGGGATTTCTATAATATTTTTCTGCTTTTGTCTTATGAAATGCACTATTTATATTCATATTTATTGCATGGAAAAGCAGCAAAGAGGTAGGAAGAACCCCACAGGTGTTAATAAAGCAAAGTGAGTCAAGGATTGGTGAGTGGAGTGAGGAGGCAGGACCCCCCCCCCCCCCCCAGTTATGTTTAAAAAAAATAATAAACACATTTGATACTAGGTTTTTTATGCAGTTAATCATCCCCCCCCCCCCTCAAAAACAAAAGTGTGGACAAATCTAAAATCCTGGTTGAAAGTGCTTGAAAATTTCCTGGGAAGTGGTTGAAAAGTACTTGATAACTCCTGGAATTTTTTTTACTCCTAAGTGTATGAACCACGGAATAGTTACTATTTATTTAAATCAAATTGGAGTGTAAAGGTTGATATTTTTATTTATTATGAACTATGCGAAAAATACCAGAGCTGGGAATCGAACCTGGGCACCTCCGTTTAACGCAATGATGCTCTACCACTGAGCTACCATGGCTGACCTGATATATCTGCGTTTGCAGACTCGGTGACTTTCCCAACGAATATTAAGCGAGAAGTGCCTAGCTGGTTGTCAGCCAGGGTAGCTCAGTTGTAGAGCATCCATGCGTTAAGTGAAGGTGCCCGGGTTCGATTCCCGGCTTTGGTATTTTTTGCATAGTTGGTAATAAATAAAAATATCAACCTTTACACTCCAATTTGATTTAAATAAATATTCACGGTTGATGAATTCACGAATAAAAATTTCTAAATTGAAATTTCTTGGTCTATGGAGTTGTGCTACGATTATTATTGTCTCACCTGATATATCTGCGTTTGCAGACTCGGTGACTTTCCCAACGAATATTATGCGAGAAGTGCCTAGCTGGTTGTCAGCCAGGGTAGCTCAGTGGTAGAGTATCCGTGCGTTAAGCGGAGGTGCCCGGGTTTGATTCCCGGCTCTGGTATTTTTTGCATAGTTGCTAATAAATAAAAATATCAACCTTTACACTCCAATTTGATTTAAATAAATATTCACGGTTGATGAATTCACGAATAAAAATTTCTAAATAGTTACTATTTAGTTTAAAAGATATTTGGTATTCAGCTGAAGTTAGTATTTCGTTGGCCGAATATTCGGTATTTGGCCAAAACTGATATTTGGTGCATCCCTAATATGCACTTTGGTGGGATTTTATTATTACTAACTTATCCAACTGGGAAGCGGGGAGTAAAAAGTGCATAAGTCGTTGCCAAAGGCATAGCTGCCAACCTTTGAGAATCAAAATTAGAGAGATTTTGTATGTGACATAATTTATGCCATATAAATAGAATTTTAATAGTATAGTAATTGTTGGAAATAGAAGGAGCAAATAAAAGGGAAATTTTACAGTATCTAGAGACTTTCTTCTTATGCAAATACATATGAATAAAATAATAATAATAAATAAATAAAACATACTAAATTTAAAATACTGCTAGATTATACTAAATTCTAACCATACTGAAACAATTTTTTTTCATGCATACATTGATTTGGCGAAATGTTTCTGACCTGAAAAACCTATTAATTTTTTCCACATCCTATAGATATGACATGTAAATATTTAATTTAATTGTGGAAAAATAAATAGATTGATTAAGATCAGCAATAAAGTCTAAAATTCTAAAAATAATTACATATGTGAGTAATATTCACTTTTATTGCTTTATAGATTTTAGAGTTGTTCACTTTCCAGAGATTGGAAAAGGAGGAGGGATAGAAAAATAATTACAGAGTAAGAAATATTAAACTCTTTCAATTCTACTTCTAGAATTTAATAAAACAACTTTTAAATTAATATTATCATTTATGTTACAGATACATAAAGATTGGGAAATAAAAGACTTCTGCTGAACACTTGATTGCCGATCGTTAGTTGGAGATAAATTTGAAGGTGGGGGGAGGAAATAATTAAATGAGCAAGAAATATTTAATAATACTATTTCTTTACAGGTTCTAGAATCTCATAAAATATGTTTCAAACGAATATTGACATTTATGTTGTAGATGGTACAAGACTGGAAATTGGGAGCTTTCGTAGAACATTTGATCACCGATCGTTCTATTTTTAAAATGAACGATATCCGTGACTTTTTTAAAGATTGAAGAAATAAATTCACGGAATTCTGCAAATTAGACAAAAATAAATAAATAATAAATAAAATAAAATAATAATGAAAAAGAAATAATAATGAGCATAACTGAGTTTTTTTTTTTTTTTTTTTTTCTAGCAAATACAGTGCAGCATTACAAAATGGGTTTGGAATTTCATTGCTTGATTTGGGTTGTTAAAATAACAATAAGTAGCACAACATCTACAAAATTTTAGGAATTTAAGACAACTTATAATTAGGGTCTTTTAGGACATTTTTTAATTTTTTCAGGAATTTCAAAAAGTCACAAGTAACAATACACTATGTTTCATAAAAATAAAATCATCATAATTTTATGAAAAATAAATATTTACTAATGAAATTGAGATAGAACTTTCAATATGAAATTCAGTGTACATATTTTTCCACAAGATACCAGGTAAGATTTTTTTTTACCTTTTAGTTATACAAACACATGGCAAGATAAAATATTTTAATGCACATTAAAAAAAAGAGGAGGCTAACGCTGGCTTTTTTAACGTTATCATAAAAAGCATGAAAGTATTTTTATGACAATCTTTTTTAAACTGGATATTAATGAATCATTTTATTTATGTAAGTGACTAAATAAATGTAAATAAATAAGTAAGCCAACCAAAATACAGGATTAATAAAATATGGTATATTTATGTTTAATGGAAAATACCGCTTCAACTAATATATGTGATAATTACAGTGCAATAATTACTACATATTTCAAAAATTTAATACAGTTAATCTGAACAACTTTGTGCTGTAGAAATAAGAATTTTTAAGAAATTCAATAAAACCGCTGTACTCAAATTAACGTTTTATTTTGTATTTGTAAGTGTTAGCGATAGTCTACGAAGACGGAGCCACAGCAGTGATGGTAACCTCTTCAGTAGAATTTTCCCTCAAAATCAGTCAAAATTTTCCTTTTCAGGATAATTTTTCCCTCACTTTGAAAATGC
>CAWVNO010000780.1:0-23000 GCA_963930645.1 Salticus scenicus
TCAATTTACAAAATATTTTTTAAATAATGACAGTTTTATAACACAGGGGGTTGGATCCAGGTATTGTTTTGGGGCCATTTTTGTGATTTTTTTTTTTTTTTTTTGAGAAATATAAATATAATTCATCATCATTATAATGATCAAACACCACGAAGGAAGACTAGAGTTAATGAACAAAGAATCATATACGAAAATGAAATCTTATACAAGGTAAAAGATATTAGAAAGTTAATATGAATTGTTTCTGAAACATTGGTGAATGAGATCAACATAACAATTCATCATTACAATGATCAAACACCAGGAAGAAAGACTTGAATGAATCAACAATTACTGAATAAATTACTGGCAAAATATATGAAAAAATTAATATGAGTTGTTTCTGAGACATTGATAGATGAGACTATATTATAAAAATAACAAAATATAACAAAAAAAAATAATAACTAGATGATATATATATATATATATATATATATTGCATAAGAGCTTCCATTTTAATAGTCACTCTATTCTATATAATGTTTAATATGAAGTTAATAATAGTAATTAATTGTAATCAGGGCCGGCTCGACCATATAGGCAAACTAGGCGATCGCCTAGGGCGCTCAAATCTAGAGGGCGGCACAATTCAGGCAACAAGATCTATTTTATTTATTACTATCTAACGGCACTTTAGAATAGAAAAAATGTAGTCTTGGAAACACTGCACTCATGTTGTGGGAAAATTTTAAACACTTACAATCTTTGTCTAGAAAGGACTAAAAGGTACAAGTCTGCTGCTATGACTTGGAAACATTTACTAAGTTTTTCTTCGCGTGTTTTCAATTGGACGTGTATAAAAATGAAGTAAATGGATAATCCTCGAATTGACTTTTCAGGGCATCAAAGTCAATCTAATTTATCTGATGAGAAGCGCTAGAGAAAGAGTCAGAAACAACTGGCTTGATTTTACCATAATAACGATCTATTTATTTCAAAAACTTACAACGTCGAATTGAGTTTTGAAAACAGTCTGTCATTAAGTCTGTCTATCTAATTGTTAACAGCTTTACACTATATCTAAAAGTCACCGAGTTATTATTTAATGGGGCTGTACTTTATTGGAGCTATAAAGTATTGACTTTTAATTCAAGGGTCTAAATTGTACATCATGTTTCATCTCATGAATCATTCCTTGCACATCTTTTATGTTTCAGTCTTTCCTTTGTACATCTTTTCTTATTTTTAAATACTTTTCCCTTCTTTTATTTCTAGAGGGTAGGAAAGTGAGTTTTATGTCGCACTAGGGCCACATATGGGTAGTTGGAACCTTTAATTTATAGAAACTTTGCTTGAATTGTCTTTAATCAACTTTAATTTTCGTAAATTTTATTTTTTCCTCAAAAATTTTTCTCGCTCTTGCATTTTCTCATGAATTACTTTAACGTTTCAATGAATCTCTTCTTACATGGCTTCTATTTTATCCTTAACTCCTCTTGTCAGGATTTCAGCTATTTTCTTAATTCATGTTGTCTAGCTTTCATCTTCTTTTATCCATCCTTCATCTCTTCATGTCAGGGCCCGACTTAGACTACCTGGAGCCCCGGGGCAAGCCTATTCTGGGGGGGCCCCCTTACAGTGGCATAACAGCTCTTTAGGTTGCAGAATTTCGGCATACGCCTGTAGGGAGGCCCCTTCCAGAAGGGGGGCCCAGGGCATTTGCCCCGTATGCCCTGCCGTTAGTCAGGGCCTGCTTCATGTCCGATTTTCATCTAATGTCGTGCTGCTACCATATGATTTTGTCCAGCTTTCAATTCTTTTAACTAGACAGTCTAAGCTTCAAGTTCTTTCATGTCTTTTGCAATACTTCTAGTCAAAATCATTAAGTGTCTGCCTTACATCAGGTGCCAAATCAAATGTTATGAAACAGCGACTTTCTTGTTCAAGAAAAGAAGACTGTAAATGCACACATAAGTTCAAGTTGATTAATGAGCTTTATTTAACTCATATTCTCGAAACAGTCCAGCAAAATTGTCAATTCAATGAATATTCTCGAAACAAACAAATAAAACTAGGGTTTTTAAGAGTATTATCGAAATAGTCTTATCGGACTGTTTCGAATCCTGGGTCACTTGTATCACAAAAGTAAAGTAAAGAGCATTATTTACATTACACTATAGAGCAGGAATTTCATTTATTCAGGATCAGGAATGATAGTCAAATGATTGAAGCGCAATCTCTATGAGACGATTGCTCAGAACAATTTACTGAATACAATCGACTTCTTGGGAGTTAATCAGCCTCTTTTTAAATTCTTGACTACAAATGGTAAAATATCGGGTTAATTCTGTGCTAAAATGTAGCTCGAAATTCCAGAACTCGGCCTCTATTGAAATTAGAACTTCAAAACTTTAGCAACTCGAAACTACCATTTTTTACTGAATACTCATCAATTTCTCAAGGTCGACCTTAATAGAAATGTATAGACTGTCATTTTTGTTTCCAGTTTAACTGTAAATTTGCTTTTGCTGCAAGAGCACATATTATGAAGCGAAGTGGTTTAATGTACTGACACAATGTTGAGTTTAATGATTATAAAAAACTGACAAAAAAGATGAAACTTCAGCCTTTTTTTTTTTTTTTTTTTTTAACTTTGAGTGTGTTTTGCACGCAAAAGATATTTTTTATTCGAATTTTCTCAGTTGCTCAGCTCGTAAAAGCAATTTTACCAGGGTATAGCAATCGAAAGAAAAAAGGATTACTTCAGATTACCTTTGTATACACGTCTGACGCAGATGATTGATTGAAAAAGATTATAAAAGTAAGAATGTGTTTAAGTATTACATTATTATCTTATTACTTTTTGTTTTATATATTTGCTTTATATACGAAAAGTTACAAATATTTTAATTTTATAATTTTGAACTGACATAAAAAGAAAAGAAAAAGAAAAATAATAATAAAATTTGAAGAAAGCTAGCTCTAACTAGAAAGAAGTTTTAGCTCTTTAGACTAGGTGACTTTGTAGGGGCTATGCGTGGGGGCTTTTTGGAATTTTACAAAGTGATTCTGTTATAGTTTCTTTTTCTAGTAGCTCAACTTAGTAATAAAATGTGAAATTTCGTTTTCAGTACAGTTGATACTTGAGACTAGCTGTTAACAGAAAAAAAAAAAAAAAATTTGGAGAACAATTTTGTAAGAGAAAATTAGAGAAAAAATATCATTAGCAAAGCAAATTAGGCTCATTTGAAAAGTTATTTTCGTCCGAATCCTAAAGAAACACTTTCAGGATAATAATTGGAAAAAACAAAAGATTTTTCCACCTGAATCTGAATAAGCAAAAATCTTGCTTCGTCTTCCAAAATAATTAGTAAATAAACAATAGTTTGATATGAAAGAAATAAAGATTGAGACTTTGATAAACAGAACATTAAAAATGCTTCCGGTTTCACTTTGAGTTTATGTATCCTTGCAATGTGAGAAAATTCTATGGGTAGTCTGCAACGAATAGACGACATGACTCTCTAACGTCATTCAAAGTCCTGAAGATTTTCTTTTATTTAACCTGTAGGAGTCTTCTTTTAACCCACAAACAATGGAATGTAGCCTATCATACCACAGCTTTTTCCCACAAACATTGAAAGCTCCGCCTCGTTCTAGTTGTCCATTCTCGACGAACACAAGCCAGATCATGTATAAAAAATGTTAATTTCCTATTAGAAAATAAGTGAAGAAGGTTTTCGTCAGAACATAACAAAAGACGACGCGCCAATGGGGAAAATGTGACCCAAACTCCCCTACTAAAAACAAAATTTTTTTCTTGAAAACTGTAAAAGTGATTTCGGATTTGATAAACAGGAGGCATTTTCAGAAGAAATTAATATTGCGGTATCATTCCCATCGGAGTCAGAGCCAGCCCGATTACGAAAAATGAAAAAGAAGTTTTATTATGCAGTCAGCTGATAAATCAACAAGTGATGCTAAACATCATTTTAAGATTAATTTTTACATTTCTTTTCTTGATACAGCAAGAAATTCGAATGAGGAGAAGTTCAAACAGACCAAAAAGATAAATCATGTTTTCTGATGCCTTTCTAACGACTGTGAGTCGTAAAAGAAAAAAAAAAAAAAAAAAAAAAACTTTCAAAGTGATTTTGAAATTATGTAGAAGATTAGGAGATTATCTGACTCAAGGAGACTCTAAGGATGTTGATGAAAGTACACTACAGGAAGTTTTGAATAATTTTTGTAAAAACGAACAAGTACATTGCGTATTGAATTTAGTAACAGCAATAAAATTGTTGCTGACACTTCCTGTGTTTGTGGCCAGTGGAGAACCCAGCTTCATATAACTGAAATTTATAAAAACTTACCAGCGTTCTATAGTGACGTGAGAACGATTTGTTGGACTATCACCATTATCAACAGATCCAGATGAAGCTAAAACAATTCATTCATTGTTTCTACTACCGCTAAAAGTAGCGACGAAAAAATAATAATATGCAATATGTAATAAAAATAAATAGTTGATTATTTATTACAGTTTCTGTATGTGTGTAATTGTCTGCGTGTCTTACATTAAAAAAAAAAAAATTGTTTTAATGGGGCGCCACGTAAATTTTTTCGCCTAGGGCGCCAAATTTGCTCGGGCCGGCGCTGATTGTAATTGAACCAAGTAAATTAAAAATACTATAAACCAGGGGTGGGGAAATGTTTGATTTACTCGCCAAAGGTACAAGTGAATATTAAGTTGGTCAATTTTGTTGCCAATTTTCAATGTAGTGAAACAGACAAAAATACTCTTCCCAAGAGCATGGTGTTTAAATGGGCATCTATTTTAGACTTTTTTTTTTTTTTTAAATCTTTTTAAGCTGTTATTATTCTACTTTAAATGGTGAATTCCCCTTACATTCATATAAATTTTGTTATAAATATTATGGACTATAAATAACTATTTTGTTATAAATAATATGTGTACTGTATTGTTGACTGATATAAATTTTTAAAATTCACCACCCCTGCTGAAAACTTGGAAAAATTTCATAAATATACAATTTTTTTTAAACAAAATAAATGTTGTGAAAGAACAGCAAAAGAACCCCCAATTTTTGCCTGCATCGATTCCTACAACAGAACTGCATGTTTTAAGTCCAAAAGGTTCCAAGAAATAAAAAATAACCTAATGATCCTTCGACTCTAATTTTATAATCATATAATTATTTATCATTTTCTTACTGGATAGTTGAACATGACACATTTTTACTATTTTCCTGTAAAGTATCAAAATTCCACATGGCAACAAAAAGAGTTTATTAAAAAAAAAAAAAAACTAGTTAGCATAAGTGGACTTTGCTCAGTTCCCAACTATATATTTGTTACCATAAATTTCTACTACAGGGCATACTGCATTCATGTTAAGAGAAATGGTTGGTTGGGTTTAACGTTGTACTAGTATTAAAACCCGAATAAACTACTACATCAGAAACGCCTAAGAAAAATACTGGATGAAATGCATACAGCTGTTTCGGTAGCCTTAAGCGTACCGTCTTCAGTGCAAAAGGATCCTGTTTGCACCGAAGACTGTATGCTTAAGGCTACCGAAACAGCTGTATGCATTTCCAATATTTTTCTTTGGCGTTTCTGACGTAGTAGTTTATTCGGGTTTTAATATTCCAACGCCAAGTCTCCTGTTATTAGATGTACTAGTATGTTAAGAGAAATGAATTTGGCCGATTGCTCGACACAGTAACAGAGTGAAATGTGAATGTTAAACATAATAGGCTACCAGTCTTTCAGTTTGATACATTTCCCTTATCCTAATTTGTTAATTTTACTGGGGTCAGTTTCATATTTTAGTTTTTCAGTTTCCATGCTGTCAGAGATATTTTTAACTCCTCCACAAGCATATTTTACGCATTAAAATCTAAAAATACTACTTAAAATTTTAACCATGAGTATTTTTCACGCTTTGTATTTTTAGATTAAATTTAGTGTATTTTGTTAAATGCGTCTGAAAAAGTTAATATTCTTTCTACAATTCAATGCTCGCATACTTTTTTTTTTTTTTAATCAATTAATATCTTCTCTTACAATGGATAAAAAGTTCTTATAATTAAAATTATTTTGAGTAAAACTGTAAACATTTACATCAATAGCAGAATTTCTGAGATTCATGTATGGCCTTATCTTTCAATGTTCATTGTAATTTATAAACTGAGTCACAATATGTTCATATTCTGAGTTCTGATATTATAATGTACAAATTATGCTGAAAGGAATATTATTACAATTGGCCAGTCCATATAATATAATACAACTTGAACTCATAACTGAAACTTATAACTTAAGTTCCTATACATATATTTTATTTTTGAACTTATTAAGAAAGAAGTAAAATTTAGCATGAATTCACGAAAGATCAACTTTTTTTTTCTCTTCCACTTCTTTTTAATCCTGATAATGCCAAATTCACTCCTTCAAAAAAGATCAAGGAGTATTTTCACTCCTAGGAAAAAATCCTCTAGCAATATCTCTGCATGCTATGATCACCATGATACAAGTTTATGTGAAATATTGCTCTATTCTACTGTGTTAAGAAAATCTTAAATTTTGAACAACTTACAAAATTTTCGAGTTAGAATATTTTTAGTTAATGATTTCAAATCAGTATCAAAAATTATATTAAAAATAGTTTGTTATCTTCTTGATGAAATTATCCCACAAAATAAATGTTTGAGCAAAATTTTGCCCTATTGTGCTATGCCGTATTAAGAAATTTGTACACATTGAATAGCTTACAAAATTTTCAAAGTAGAATATTCATAGTTAATTATGTTTCCAGTAGTAGAAATATAGGCGACAAAGCGACATTGTCGCAGAAAAGAAATTGTAACTTGCAGAAAGACTTGCTCATAAAAATTAAAGATATATTCCTAAATTTCAGTAGAAAACAGAAATTCATGTCATATTTAAGAATTCTTCAACAGTCTATTAATAATATTGATATCTTTATAATTATACATACATATTATGCATAAATTAGAAAATATGTCAATATTGTATCGCAGAAAAAGTCTGTACACAAACAAGGCTTGTGCAGAAAGCATAAAAATATTCTGTCACAGGGATTATGTTGATCCCAGCATCAAAACTGATATTTAAAAGCTGTCTGACATCTTTATGAGAAAAAATATTCTTTTTTAATGCACATTTAAGCAAAATTTTGACTTATTCTGCCATCTTAAGAAATTCGTAAACTTCGAATAATTTATGAAACTTTCAAAACGGAATGTTCACGTTAATGATACTCATGCCAGCATCATAACCGATATTAAAAAGCCGGTTTGAGATCTTTACAGTAGAAATCGCAGTGGCAGAAAGTTTTATAGCTATCTGCGACAGCTTTTAAAATTTCATAATCTGTCTGCAAAATTTGTGTATAATCAGGGGTGAAAATGGCTTACACTCAAAAAGCCTGAAAGCTGATTGGGGGTTAACATCATTGGTATGCAACAATATGCGAATACAATTTTACTACAGAACAATATAGTTGTATAAACAATTGTATTCATTCATCTCATTCAATTAAATATTTTATAGCAATGTTTGACGCAACAATATAAATAATTATAAATAATAAAAGTATCAGTTTTAGTTTTGATACAGAAATTTTTATAAGTGAATTGTTATCCGAAAGTTGCAGACAAATTTTTTTATCAGTGCAGACAAAAACTGTCCACAAGCCATTTTTCTGTGTCCGCGACTATGTCGCCGTGTTCCTGCCACTGGGGTAGAAATCTTCCTTTTAATGCACATTTAAAAGAAATTTTGCCATATACATTGATTATAACACTATGTAGGAACAATACAATTAAGCTTGATATCGTATTTAGCTTTTATTAATGTATAATAAAGAAATAAATGAGAGAAAACATTTAAGAACAGAATGTACTCTTTGCAGACAACCTCAATTGCATATTTTGGAAATCAAACAACTTTCAAATTTTACATGTGGAAAAGATAATGTATTCCAGAATACCAACACCAGTCACATTTTTAATATTTACAAAGTTACTTTACTCATATTTTCTTTAAAAAACACATTTTTGTGAACACTATTCATATTTAATTAAGAAAGCACCACAGAATTGGCGTTTTAAAGTAAAATAAGTATAAAACTTTAAATAAACACCATAAAATACAATAAACTCATAACAATTGTTTCGGGTTGGAAAAACACACTACCCTTCCACAGGCTTCATTGTTTGCCTGACGAAGGGTCGTGTGTTCTTTCGACCTGAAACAATTGTTGCGAGTTCATTGCACTTTATGGTGTTTATTAAAAATTTTGTACTAATATTACTATTCAAATTTATCCAAAAATTATGTTATGAATTTTGTTTAGGAATGATTAACTTATTATATAACAAAATTAATTGAAAGTAGACAATCGCAGAATTAAAGAACAGAATTTAAACTTGAGCACAAGCCAATTTTGGCAGAAGTTACTATAGGAAAAATTAAATGACCAGCATCTAAAAATGACAAGTTTTAGAAAAGAACTAAAAACTAGATAAAAATTTCCTAAAAAATAAAAATTGATGAGACTTAGAGAACCATTATGTATGAGCTTAATGTATTAAAATATATTACTGCCCAAAATTAACAAAATGTCATTGCATAAACATTAACGAGAAAAAAATTCACATAGATAGTAACATATGAAAAATTCTGAAGATAATTTTATATTTAACAAAGAGGAGTAAGATTTTATATTTTATTCATAAAATCAAAAACAATATAAATATTTTATGCAATATTTAATTATTCCAAACTATCAAATCCAAAAATCAGAAATCGTTCTGTTGTTGTAAATATTTAATTTCCACTTTAATCAGCTGTTAGCTCAAAATCAGCTTCTTACAAGATAATTAATTTTAGACACATGCATTAATGCAAATAATATTGCATGAATACTTGCATTATATTTGTAAATAATAAAATTTAATATTACAATCTTTGCATTTAATATAAAGTACTCGATTCAGATAAAATAATAAAACAGTATCACATCCTAGAGATAAAAACTACCGGCGATAAATATCTTGTATGAAAAGTGTGAAAGGAGTGAACAAAAGAGCAAGATAAATACACTTAATAATTAAAATTTAGTTATTGTTAACAACGGGAAAGCCAATAAAAGAATTTGAGGCAACACCCTGTTTACATAAACCAATATTCTTAAATAGGGATAACCTCACCCTTTTCTTGTAAACGCTCAACTTAATCAATAATAATGATACTACAACAGCAAATTTTTAATCAAAATACATGGTAAAAGACAAATATATCAGTTTATCAGATCAAAGACAAACAGCGTACAACCTTGAATAATAATAGTTAAAACATAGTATAATATTTGGTTGGTATCCAATCATGTCAAAAATAACCGCTTTGCAAAAGAGTAAACACAAAGCAACAGGTACAAGGTTATGACACAAACTTAAAAAAGATTACCAGTATCGTAGGTTACTCAAAAAAGTAGATGTCTTAAATAATTCTTGATTCTTGACGTTAAGAAATTAAAAGACTCCCATTTTTTATAAAAAGAAATTCGAGCTATTAATTCTCAAACCGGACGGATAACTCCATTGGTTAAAAATGACATCATCTTTATTTTACGGAAGTATCCTTTTGGCTACATTTGGCGATATATTTGGCAAACATTCCATAGATAACAATATCACCATGGTTGAAAACCAAAGCCTTTACAGACAGGGAATGCTTATAGAGTAAGCTGGGTCTCATAATGTTAAAAAATGTCAAAAGTAAATTCGACATTAGCGCTTCTTGTCGTGTAGTGACTGCGGTACTTAAAAAAAAACTGTTAAAAACCCTCCCCTATTGGGCTTTCTTTAAAAAGGATGAAAACAATTCTAGCCCATGAACATTATAGACATAAAGATAGAGGGGAGGAGGGAAAACGAGATAGGGGATTCGCAGAAAAACGGACCAGAAAATTTAGTTAATCAACAGGTTACTAGGTGGCGCAAAGATTAGCAGATGAGCTTTGAAAGCTTACGGAAGTAATTGCTTGGCTCGAAATTGTCATGCCATTAATGTGAGAATATCCGCGTTTGTAATGACCGATAGATGGCGCTCTCTGAACACTGCAGTTGTTAGTAAATATAACAGCCACGTGTAATTATTATTCTTTCTCCGCCATTTCATCATGGAAAGTCGATTGCATAATATGAGGATATGCAGTGGTGTGATAATTTCACCTTAGCCCACCAGAGGGCGAGCATTTCATTACAATCGCGGATAGAGAAATAAAGGGATTATTTGAACATTTTAATTTTAATTTTAATTTTTTAATTATTACTTTTTAAATCATTAATTCTAAATGCTAAAATACATTACTTTTTCATCTAGAAATTATTTAAAAATTTTATAATTTTTATTTTAATCACTTAATTTTGAAAACTAAGATACATTAGTTTTTTAATATTGATTTTAAAAATAACTAGCAGGCTATGCCCGCTTCACTGGTGCTGGTCATTATATCGAAATGAATCCTCAGTATTTCATATCATTAATAATTTTTTAAAAATCTAAAAAAAAGAAAGGAAAGAAAAAAATCAATCAAAATGTAAATTAAAGTTCCCGCTACTTTCGATAGCAGTTTTCCTGCTTCCCGCACTTTTCGAATCTCGAGCCCCAATGCCTTCGGCAGTACCTTACCTAATTTTTACTCTTCCTCCCTTACGGGTAGAGATGTAAAAAACCCGGGAATTTTGCTTCTGGGGAATAAACATGGGAATTTTCGGGTTTAAACCGGGAATTTTGGGAACTTTGGAAACTTTGATGGGAAGAAACTAATATTCAATGCTTAGATTTAATTTCACTTCTTGTAGGTGTACCATACAACTTGTTTCAATATCATTTTTATTATATTTCTTAAATAAAAGTGATATCAACAATTATGTGATTGTTTTACAGAAAATTGTAAAAAAATAAACATTTACGTTATTGACAATAATAAATGATGAAGTTTTGTCTGCCTATTTAAATAACCTAATTTTTTTTTTTAATGAATACCATAATAAAATATGTTATAAAAAATAATACAATGAAATTAAATATGGTAAGAATACTTTAAAATTATTAAATTTTATTATAATTCATCGAACAAAATTTCACATTAGTTGATGAAATTTTGTTATAATCACTCAAAGAGCACGGGGAATAAAATCGAACATGAGTTCTTCGGTTATCCTCGTTTGTAATGATCGATAGATGGCGCTTTCTCAACTGCAGTTGTTAGTAAATATAATAGCCACGTGTATTAATTATTGTTCTTTCTTGTTATTCTATCATTGTTTCAGCGTGAAAGCTATCAGTGGTATGATAATTTCACCTTAGCCCACCAGAGGGCGAGCATTTCATTACAATCGCGGATTAAGAGTTCAAGCAATAATTTTTTAATGCATTAAATCAATACATAAAGTATTCAATAGCTAATAATAATTTGACTGTTATTTCTTTCTTCATTTATTTTTTGCATATTAATATTGTTGAAATTTTAATTGAAATAATATTTCCCAGAGTAATATTATTGATTGTTTTAGAAATGCAGAATATTTTGAAGCATTTTTGTTTTATTTTTGAAATAAAATGTTAAAGATATACAACTAAAACATGTGATTCCGATAAAAAAAAAAAGTGTTATATTGAACTCAGTGTTCATACAGTCAGAACTAAAATATAAATATACGGCAATAACAGAGAATAAGTCTGTCAATTAATAAAATTTGAAACTTGTACTTTTTAAATTTATAGACGTTAAAAGCACTATTTAAAAATTGAAAAATCATAAATATCATGTGAATGTGAGATAACATTTTGAAATGCCTTAAAACATCTCTAATCTAAGAAAAAAAAAAAAAAAGATAAATTCGCAACTTGTGAAAACATTCAAAATTCCCTTGTTTTGGAAACTTTCAAAATTCCCTTCCCAAAAAACCGGGTTTATTCCCTGGTTTAAATTCGGGTTTTTTCGTCGCTGACATCTCTACTTACGGGTAGAGATGTAAAAAACCCGGGAATTTTGCTTCTGGGGAATAAACATGGGAATTTTCGGGTTTAAACCGGGAATTTTGGGGACTTTGGAAACTCTGATGGGAAGAAACTAATATTCAATGCTTAGATTTAATTTCACTTCTTGTAGGTGTACCATACAACTTGTTTCAATATCATTTTTATTCTATTTCTTAAATAAAAGTGATATCAACAATTATGTGATTGTTTTACAGAAAATTGTAAAAAAATAAACATTTACGTTATTGACAATAATAAATGATGAAGTTTTGTCTGCCTATTTAAATAACCTAATTTTTTTTTTAATGAATACCATAATAAAATATGTTATAAAAAATAATACAATGAAATTAAATATGGTAAGAATACTTTAAAATTATTAAATTTTATTATAATTCATCGAACAAAATTTCACATTCACATTAATTGATGAAATTTTGTTATAATCACTCAAAGAGCACGGGGAATAAAATCGAACATGAGTTCTTCGGTTATCCGCGTTTGTAATGATCGATAGATGGCGCTTTCTCAACTGCAGTTGTTAGTAAATATAATAGCCACGTGTATTAATTATTGTTCTTTCTTGTTATTCTATCATTGTTTCAGCGTGAAAGCTATCAGTGGTATGATAATTTCACCTTAGCCCACCAGAGGGCGAGCATTTCATTACAATCGCGGATTAAGAGTTCAAGCAATAATTTTTTAATGCATTAAATCAATACATAAAGTATTCAATAGCTAATAATAATTTGACTGTTATTTCTTTCTTCGTTTATTTTTTGCATATTAATATTGTTGAAATTTTAATTGAAATAATATTTCCCAGAGTAATATTATTGATTGTTTTAGTAAATGCAGAATATTTTGAAGCATTTTTGTTTTATTTTTGAAATAAAATGTTAAAGATATACAACTGAAACATGTGATTGCGATTAAAAAAAAAAGTGTTATATTGAACTCAGTGTTTATACAGTCAGAACTAAAATATAAATATACGGCAATAACAGAGAATAAGTCTGTCAATTAATGAAATTTGAAACTTGTACTTTTTAAATTTATAGACGTTAAAAGCACTATTTAAAAATTGAAAAATCATAAATATCATGTGAATGTGAGATAACATTTTGAAATGCCTTAAAACATCTCTAATCTAAGAAAAAGATAAATTCGCAACTTGTGAAAACATTCAAAATTCCCTTGTTTTGGAAACTTTCAAAATTCCCTTCCCAAAAAACCGGGTTTATTCCCTGGTTTAAACACGGGTTTTTTCCCCGCTCACATCTCTACTTACGGGTAATGTTGAAAGTTTCGGAAAATTTCCTCCCATCAAAGTGCATATTGCGTACACTTAATCAACACCCACTCATCAAAATTCATCATTTTAAGGTAATCTGGAGTATATTTAAGCTTGTTTTTCCCCCAGCCAGCCCCAGAAGAGGTGGGGGGGGGTAATTTCGCAAAATACTTTTATAGTGCATCTTGCATACACATACCTAACCAGACATAAAAAAAATCGAGATCGTGAGATTATTTGAAACAGAATTATGTTTTAAAACGTGTCCCTCCACCTGCACATAAAGGAGGGACGACGGAGGGAATTTTGCAAAATATCTTTATACTATGAGTTAGATATACATATAACCGACCCACACATAAAAAATCTCCTTCCTAAGATAATTTAGTGCAGAGTTACACATGCATACATGTTTTTTGCCCCCACCTCCCAAAACCGGTAGGGTGGAAATTCACAAAACCCCTTTGTAGCGTGTGTGTTGAGTACGTGTAACCAACCGACATATAAAAAAATCGCTTTCCTGAGGAACGTTGGAACAGAGTTACTCTTAAAACCGTATTTTTGCCCCCCACTCTGCCGTTAAAGGAGGGAGGCAGAGGGAAATTTCGTAAAATTACTTGATAGTGCGTGTTGAGAACGCATAGCCAATCCACACATAAAAGTTAATCTTACTGTGATAATTTTAAGCAAGGTTATGCTTGGACACGTCTTTATTGCTCTCCCTTCCTTAAGAGGGAAAATGGGGAAATTCTCAAAATCCCGTTGCAATGGATGTTGGATACATGTATAAAAGCCACACACTAAAAATTGTGGCCTCAGCTCCTATGGATTTCTTCGGACAAATTTACCCGTTTGGCTGGTCACTATATCTAAAGAAAAATCTTTTCTATATCGCTATATAGATAAAAAATAAAAATAAAATTAATTGAAATTGATCAAAAGCTCGCTTCGGGTGTGTGTCACCATTGCATGCGACAATGCCATACTAGTGGGCTTCCACTTTTGTGATTATCAGATAACAATTTCGAAACAGACAGTTTCGAAAAAAATGAAGTAGCCCTTTTATATTTGAATATTAATTACATATGAACAACACTATGCGTACTGTACATAATATTTGCTTTTACGTTATTTCCTATATTTATTCGATTTTTCCGGTCGACCATAAACTGACAGCAACTTCACGTCAAATATAATATTACAATATGCTGTGAGACAATTCACTTTTTGTGGCTATATGTATTTCTTAGTTAGTTAACAGTGGTTCGTATATAAAAAATAAATAAATAAATATTTAATTACAGGCTTATTATAGCTCCCCTTAGTGACTTTTTAATTTTTGTCACTATTTTAAACAAAAATACATAATTTACGAGGTTATTGTTTTTGTTTCTTTCTTTCTAGCCTTTTTTTTTCCCCCTCAATATTTTATAATTTATTTGTTTATATGAGCTATTTGGCTTAAAGTGGCTATCCTGAAAGTAGACTCTTTGGCGAAAAATGTCGTATCTACTTCAGCATCAAAATTTAAAAAATTACCCTGTATTATGAACAAGTAAATCTGAATATAATGCTGAATTAGCTTTCATGCCAAACGTATTCTACGAGCCAATAAATAAATAAAAACACTATTAAAAAGAAATCTAAAATTGAGGTATGTTGAAAAAGATTATGAAACAAAATTTGAAGAAATATGTTGGATTATTATTATTATTATTATTTAATTTTGATAATGATGTCATTTTGTCATAGCCTAAGCAAATTTATTACTTAATATTTCTTTTACCATTCGCGTGAAAATATATTTTATTATATGTTGAAAAATAAATCAACTCGTAAATTTCTTTGGCAACAATTAAAAATTAAAATAATTATTTTAAACTTTATTATAGAAGAAATATCTATATTATTATATAGAAGATACAATAAAGGTAATGTTTTGCTTCCCCTCCCTCCCCTTGGGGGCTGAATTTATAAAATTCCAAAAATTGGTTTTTAGGTATATGTGTTAGCTATATTTTAAAGCAAAAAATTTACGGATATCTGTTTTTTTCTTTTAGATATAAAGGTTTTTGTGAAATCACGTTTTGCCCCCTGTCCCCCCATAGGGGCCCATTTTCTAAAATTCCAGAAATTGGTTTTTAGGTATTTATATTAGCTATATTTTGAATTAAAAATCTCACGTATATCTGTTTTTCTATTTGAGATATGAAAGTTTTTTAAGAAATCACTTTTTGCGCATGTGAAATCCCATTTTGCCACGCACCCCCTCTTGTGGACCGAATTCCCGAAATTCAGGAAATTGATTTTTAGGTATTTGTGTTAGCTATGTTTTAATGCAAAAATTTTATAGATATCTGGTTTTTTCTTTGAGATATGAAGGTTTCTGTGAAATCACGTCTTCCCCCCCCCACCCCTTGGGAGACGAATTTCGAAAATTCGCTTCTTAGGGGGTGCTTACACTACATGTAGTATAACCTGACCCAGTTTCAAGTCAGTAGCTCCAGTAGATTTTGCTGTGCGTTGATGAGTCAGTGAGTGAGTGAATGGAAGTACTCTTTTATATATATAGATAAGTAATAAACAAAATTTTCCAATTTTTCAAAATAGTTAAACTGATTTTTCTTCTTTTTTTTCATCTTTATACACACACACACACACACATATATATATATATATATGTGTGTGTAATTTTAGATGATTTAGATTAATTGTAGTTATTTAAAAAAAAAATCTGGAGTGACTCCACTCGACTTTCCGAACATTGAGTAATTAACAGTTTTGTAGATAAAGTAAAGAAAGAGTAGTTGTTAAACAAACAAAAGAGAGAAAACCATAATAGAGTGTTTGAGTATTTTTCTCCATCTATTACACGTTGTTTTATTTAACGCTACTGAACTTTGAGCCCATAGATCATAATGACAAAGAAATTTTCGTTGTGTCCCTGTAAAAACCTATAAATGTTAGATTCACCAAAATGCTTATAGTTAGTGCAACAGTGATTTATAATACTCATATAAATTTTCAGCTGAATTCAATAAGGCGTTTAGATGCTATCGTACTTTTAAAAATTTAGTCCCATAGGCCATAATGATAAAGAATTTTTCTTTGTGTCCCTGTAAAAAAACTGTAAGTGCTAGATTCACCAAAATCTATACAGTTAGTTCAACTGTGATCAATAACATGTGTACAATTTTTTTGCTCGGATTAATAAGGCGTTTAGACGCTATCACATTTTTAAAAATTTGGCCCCATAGGCATAATGATAAAGAATTTTTCTTTGTGTCCCTGTAAAAAAAACTATAAGTGCTAGATTCTCCAAAATCTATACAGATTGAGTATTTGTGATCTATAATATGTGTATAAAATTTTTGCTCAATTGAATAAGGCGTTTAGATGCTATCGCACTTTTAAGATTTTGCTCCCATAGGCCATAATGATAAAGAATTTTTCTTTGTGTCCCTGTAAAAAAAACTATAAGTGCTAGATTCACCAAAATCTATAGGGTTCGTACTATGGTGACTTACAATGTGCGTACCAACTTTCAGGTTAATCGAACGAAGCGTTTAGACGCTAGCGTGTTCACCCACAGACATACACACATACACACATACACACATACACACACACATACATACATCATCGTAAAAATAGTGAAAACGGACTCAGGGGACCTCAAAACGTATAGAAACATCAAAATCTCGAATTCGGATTTTTGACATGATTACAATACTTTCCTCACTATAGTGTTCGGAAAGTAATTAATTGGGTGTAATATTTCTTTTTACTTTCCGAACACTATAGTGAGGAAAGTATTGTAATCATGTCAAAAATCCGAATATCAGATTTTGATGTTTCTATACGTTTCGAGGTCACCTGAGTCCGTTTCGACTATTTTTGAGATGATGTATGTATGTGTGTGTGTATGTGTGTATGTGTGTATGTATGTGTGTATGTCTGTGAGTGAACACGCTAGCGTCTAAACGCTTTGTTCAAATAAGCTGAAAGTTGGTACGTATATTGTAAGTCACCATAGTACGAACCCTATAGATTTTGGTGAATCTAGCACTTATAGTTTTTTTACAGGGACACAAAGAAAAATTCTTTATCATTATGGCCTATGGGACCAAAATCTTAAAAGTGCGATAGCATCTAAACGCCTTATTCAATTGAGCAAAAATTTTATACCCATATTATAGGTCACAGATACTCAATCTGTATAGATTTTGGAGAATCTAGCACTTATAGTTTTTTTACAGGGACACAAAGAAAAATTCTTTATCATTAAGGCCTATGGGGCCAAATTTTTAAAAGTGTGATAGCGTCTAAACGCCCTATTAATCTGAGCAAAAAAATTGTACACATGTTATAGGTCGCATTTGCACCAACTGTATAGATTTTGGTGAATCTAGCACTTACAGTTTTTTTACAGGGACACAAAGAAAAATTCTTTATCAATTTTTAAAAGTGCGATAGCATCTAAACGCCTTATTCAATTGAGCTGAAAATTTGTATGAATATTATAAATCACTGTTGCACTAACTATAAGCATTTTGGTGAATCTAGCATTTATAGATTTTTACAGGGACACAACGAAAAATTCTTTATCATTATGATCTAAGGGCTCAAAGTTCAGTAGCGTTAAATAAAACCTCGTGTGATATATGGAGAAAAAAAACACTCTATTATGGTTTTCTCTCTTTTGTTTGTTTAGCAATTCCTCTTACTTTATTTTATCTACAAAACTGTTAGTTACTCAATGTTCGGAAAGTCGAGTGGAGTCACTCCAGATTTTTTTAAATTAATAAATCAAATAAAAATAGAATAGTAATTTAAAAAGTCTCTTTTTATCTTTTGATTAAAATTATTTCTTTTTTTAAAAAAAGCTAATGGTATAAATTTTTCAATTAAAATTGGAATGTCTAGAAAAAATAATTTTAGCACGGAAATAATGTATTCTGATAAAATTTTAAAGTCATTTTTACATCACATACAAAGCATATATTTCATAAGTTTATTTTTCTTCGAAGTAAAACATGCTCCAACTTTAGCAGTATGGGTCTGCTCTCGAAACTAGTCAGCGGGAAGTGCTTGGTTCGATTCCAGGTCACGGTCGTCAAAATAAACGTTCAGAGTTTTCCGTAGTTTACTTCAAAACTCGAGTAAATACAGGCTAGGTCCCTTTAAAAAGACCAATATGAAAGCAATCCACCTAGATCTAAGACCTAAGTTAGGTAAAACAATATCATGGAGAGTGGGGGGGGGGGGGAGTGAAGTGAATGTTTTGATTATTTTGCAAGAGATTTTTGCACAGTAAGTTTATTGCATTTAATATATTTTATTAATTTTTCAGGTTATCAGTTCATAAATTTAATTTTTTTTACAAACTGACTTTTATTTTTATTTTATTTTTAAACATTTTAAAAGTTGTTGATGGTTTTAGGATTGAGGCCGATTGATTGCACTAGGATCTTAGGCCTGTGTGAGAGTGCATTCCATGGGGTCTTTCTAAGGGATCTTAGCCGCATTTAACTTAGTTTCGGAGAAAACCACTGAACGCTTCGAAAGACTAGGCCGACGAGCGCGACCAGGGATCAAACCCAGCACCTCATGTCTACAGCTTCAACGACCGGACCTCTTGGCCGTTAGTGTATCCTAGCATTCTAAAAGCTAAAAATTATTATTATTATTGTAAGAATAAAAAAATAAATTTGAAATAGCGATTTAAATAACCACATTTTTCCTTTTCATTAAAATCGTTATCATTAAAAATAATAATAATAATAATGGTACAAATTTTTGAATTAATTTTTGAAAGAGTAAAAAATATAATTTTGCAGAGAAATAATGCAAATTGTTTTAGATAAAACTGTGAAGTAACTTTTACACTGCATACAAGGCATACATTTTATCAGTTAAATAATTTTCTTACTTTAAAATAAACTGGTTGACGTGAAGCGCTTGGTTCGATTTTCGATTCCAGGTTGCACTCATTAACTTCATCGTTCGGAGTTTTTCGTGGTTTTACTCGAGCAAATACAGGCTAGGTCTCTTTTAAAAACCAATTTGGAGGCAATCTACCTAGGTCTACCAAGAGCATATATAACAGCTTTAGAGGGGAGAAGGGGTTGAAGTTTGAAGTGAATGTGTTGAGCATTTTGCAAGGTAAATTTCACCTTCATCCCACTGAGTTTATTATACTTAACGTTACTTTATAAATTTCTCAGGTTTTCAGTTTATAATTTAAAAATTTTTACAAACTCACTTTTTTTTTTTTTTTTTCATTTTGAAAGTTAAAATACTTTTTTCTTTTTTTATAATTAATGAATCAAATAAATAAATAAAAATAGAACAGTATATAGCCGCTTTTTATCTTTTGACTAAAATTGTTTATATTTTTAAAAGCTAGTGATATAAATTTTTGAATTAAAATCGGAATGACTAGAAAGAATAAATTTAGCATGGAAATAATACAAATTTGATTTATATAAAATTTTTAAATAATTTTAACATCACATACACAAAGCATACATTTCATCATAATATATATATATATTTTTTTTTTTTCTTTGAAATAAAACATACTCCAACAGTAGACGTTATGTTCTGCTTTCGAATCTAGTAAGTGCTCGGTTTGATTCTAGGTCCCAGTCCTCAAATTAACCGTTCGAATTTTTCTGTGGTCTACTTAAAAACTCGAGAAAAAAACAGGTTTGGTCTCCTTAAGAAAACTTATATGAAGGCAGTCTACCTAGGTGTAGGGCCCAAGTGCAAATAAAACAGTATTAGAAGGGGAGGGGGGGGGGGAGTAATATGTTAATTATTTAACAAGGAGAATTTTATCTTCATCCCACCTAGTTTACTACGCTTAATATATTTTATAAACTTTTCAGGTTTTCAGCTCATAAATTTAATTTTTTTTTTTTTTACTGATACTTTTTTTTTTTTTTTTTTTTTACAGTTTAAAAGTTAAAATACAATTTTTTTATTATTATTAATGGATAAAAAGAAAAAAGAATAGTGATATAAATAGCCGCTTTTTAGCTTTTCAGTAAAATTGTTTACATTTTTAAAAGCTAACGGTATAAATTTTTGAATTAAAATTGGAATGATTAGGGAAAAAAAAAAAAAAAAAAAAAAGCATAGAAACGACGCGAATTTCATTTAGACAAAAATTTTAAAGTCATTTTTACATCACATATAAAGCATACATTTCATCATCAGTTATTTATCCATCTAGGTCCAGGAACCAAATCAGGAAAAACATTATTATCATATTTGGGGGGGGGGGGGGGAGTAAATGTGTTGATCATTTTGCAAAGAAAATTTCATTTTCATCACATTCATTTTATGGATTTAAACTTCCTATAATCTAACCAAATAAAATTCTTTAAAATAAACATGGAAGCATTTAAAAATACGAAAATGTATAAAAAATAATTGAAATTTATTTCTAACATCGAAAATTATATTAAATAAAATTGGGAAAAATAAGATAGAAAATAAAGTATTTTAGGAAATATTACATATATATTCCTATGTGAGTTTTATGACACCCCATAAAATAAGTCTATTATAATTCAAATGAAATTTAAATTATTTATTTTCTTCCGAAATTCGTTTAGAATTAATGTTGCTTTAGAAAGTGTTCAATAGATGGCGAAAGGGTCAGCCGGTGTAGCAGTTCAGTTGAAAATCGGGACCATTTTCATAACACAGCGTTGGTTCTCCTCTTCTCTAGCTTCATGATTATAGATATGATATGATTAACCCGCCAGTACACGGGTTGGGTCTGTGAGACCCATTTTATTTACTAGAATGAAATGTAAGAGAAACATTTTATATATTCTGTGAAAAAAATTATAATAAACGTAAAGTTTTATACTTTATTGTGTGATTTTATTTTATGGGTGTTATCATAGATATAATATATATAGATCTATCATCCCCATGTTATCATGCAAAGATTTTTGATGCTAAAAAAAAAGCCATTAAATCAGCCATTAAGTGGTATTGAAAAAAAAGAAAAATAAATTTGAAACTCTATCTGGAGTTTTCATTCACCTTTAGTAGTGTTTCAAAAAACCCATAGTTTTTGAAAGGTGGGAATAGACCCGGAACTTTGGGAAATAATGGGAATTTTAAAAGTAAACAAAACCAGTCACTTTCAAAATGGAACTTAGAGTTAACACACTGAACATACATTACATATACATAATACTTAAAATAGCAATGAGTATTGCATAAATTAATTTTAAATGCAAGAGCAATTTTATTTTCAGGCAATACTGCTTTTGTTCATTGCAACCATTACATAATACTTTTTAATAAATTCCCAAAAGAAAAATAAATTGACAAATTTTTAAAATTTGGTCTTATTATTATTATTATTATTATTTCTAGCAAAGCAAATAAATTTAAATTATGTATGTTATGTTTTAAGCTTAAAAATATAGTTTAAGTAATATTACTTGAACAGAAAGGTCTTTAAAAGATTACTTAACTAAAATTATCATTTTAACTGAAATGATTTTGAGTGATTCATTTTTTAGGTTTTTCAATAAATATTCATTTTAAATGTTTCACAAACGAGTACAGTAAACTCTCTTTAATCTGCCATTAAATTTTTAATCTAAAAAAAAAAAAAAAAGAAAAGGAATTTAAATTTAAAACAAGCTACTATTACATCAGTATTTAACAAAAATAAAATTATACAATGATGAATATTCATTTCTGCACTTAAAAAATATTTTCCTTTATATTTTTAAAAATAAGTATGTATGTTTATTATTGCTATGTATTATTTGAATTTGCTTAAATTATTTACCTTATGAATACACAATTGTATTAACATTGAAGAAATATTTTATTCTGAAATGTATTAGAAGATGGGTGGATGGATGGTTAGGTTTTACGTCGCACTAGTGCTGCGCAGATGGGCAGTTGGCGATGGTACACACCCCTAGAGGTGGTCTGGAGACATGCCATCACAATTTTGATCTGCTTTTTCTGCTCTCCCGCTTTGGTGACCCCCCAAAGGTATAATTTTTTATGGGAACTTGGAGGACATTGCGGCCACGGCAGATTTTACGTGCACCAGCCACCATTAGTGTACACGACGGTCTTTGGCCGGCTCGAGTACCGAACCCGCAATCTTTCAATTACGAGGCTGGCGCTCTACTGACTGGACTACCACGGCCCCTGAAATTTATTAGACTTTCTATTTTTAGATATTAATACACTATTTCGAAAATAAATAAATAAGTTGAAGTATTTTTAATTAAATCTGTTACATGATAAAGGATCTCAATAGAAAAATAATAATATTAAGCAGAAAATTATTAATAGAAATATTTTTAAATAAATTTATTACATTATGTGCGAAGTACAGTCGGCAGCAAAAGTATCCGAGCACTAGCAATAATCCCTGTCTAAAAAATATATATACTTAATACTGCTTTGTTAAATAAATCCTTTTCGAGTCATGTTCTTAGTCAGTCTAAGAACATGATTCGACAAGGATTTATTTAGCAAAACAGTTTTAAGTGTACTTTTTTATATCAGAATTATTGGCTGGTGCTCGGATACTTTTGCTGTCTACTGTACAGGGGAGAAAAGTAGATAC
>CAWVNO010000781.1:0-31325 GCA_963930645.1 Salticus scenicus
CCTGTTCAATTCATTTCATTCCGGTGGGCTGCGCTGTATTATACACACCGATACACACAAACACACACACACACACACACACACACATATATATATATATACCAGACACTTGATAACGTTAGAATGCAAATATGTATTTATCCATTTCCAATTTATTCCATCTTTATTTGATTTAGTGGTCTTTGTTTTTGATCAAATTAATTGTTTGAACACTGTTAACATTTAATAATCCTTAAATTTCAATGACTGATTATCAATATATACATACGTATGGATATATATATATATATCTGTATATATATAATTTTTATGATTAAAATGAAAAGAATGAGAACGAAAAATAGACAGTCGAATAAATTACCACAAAAATCCACAAATGCCAGTTAGGTAACTACCCAAGTAACACAGACTGTTGGCCCAACTGCGATTTATTGTTAGTTCGTTGGGGAATTGTTATCGTTGGGGAAAGGGCTCAAAATAACAGTGGGCCAACAGTAAATAGTATTGTTGGCCCAACAGTCCTCAAATACTGTTTTCCCAACAGCAAAATATAACAGTTGGCCCTACAGTGTCATTCTGTTGTTGGGCCATCTGCAAAACAAGGTGGATGGGCCAACAGTATTCAACTGCAGTTGGGCGAACTGCAAAATATCATTGTTGGGCCTGCAGCATTCACCGACGGTTGGGCCAAACGCAAACCAGAGACCATAAGCCAACCGTGTTAAGCTGACCGTTGGGCCAAAAGCGAAAAACAAACATTCTGCCAACCAACCAGCTAAACCACAACAACAACAACACTTTCATTTCGTTTCGTCTCCGCCATCTTTGATTATTAGCTGCAAGAGTTAACACGCCGTACATTAAGGTATGTTTATCATTTTAATAATGATATTTTTTGCAATTATCGAGTATATTTCACTAATAATTGGTTATTTAATGATAACAAAACCAAAATAATTTATTTATCTAATTTAGATCCTGCTATAAAGGGGAGGAAAGCTTTATTGTCAATGTATTTTTTTACATGTTCTTGAACAATTTATTTTCACATATTCTCCATATTTACTTATGGACAGTATAATTTCTTGTATAAATTTCTTCTTTTATTGCAAAAATTAAATTTTTATTTATTTTTTAGTATTATTACTGATTGTATAAATAATGGTGCCTGTTTACAGCTTGAACTAATAAATTTGAAAGGAAATTTTCACGAGTAAATATTAAATAATCTATACATGTCTAGAAAGGCAGAAAACATTTATATTTTCCTTGTCTCACGTTAATTATGAGAATTTAAGAAGCAATCTAGGGCTGTTTAACATTCAGAATTATTGCTTTTTAAAAAAAAAAAACTGCTCGCAATTGAACTTATTGAAATTAATTTCTTAATAATCAATAATGTAAAAATATCACATTTTTTCTTTTTAAAGGCGTATGAAAATTAATGCTTCATACTGAAATTTTAAAAGCCTAAAGTTTTGTTTTCATATTAATCAAAGTGTTACAGTGTTCATACTCCTCAGGGAATTTAGAATTTGTTAAAAAAAGTCAGGGAAAATAAAAATTTTCATTAAAAATCAGGGAAAATCAATTATAAAACCTGGAAAAACAAATTTTTTTTCTCTCAAGTTATGTTTTTCCTGTTTAGCTTCGTATCAAAATTTAAATGATTAAGTATTGTGAAAATACACATGTAAATAATGATTTCTACCTGAATTGCTATCATGATCGGCAGTAATATGACATTATACAGTGAAAGTAGCTGTATTTTGTCTTGTCTAGAGGAGCTTTTCTTGTAATATGTCGCTGATATTTTCTTGAAAATTGTCTAGGAACTCGGGGAAAACTCAGGGAATTTTTTTCTCGCATTTGAGTATGAACCCTGTGTTATGATGATGTTTCTGCTAAACCTTTAAAACATATTTATAAGTAACTTATTAAAAACAACTAAATTTTTTAATTATCACATAAGTTTATCGTATACTTTAAGCATAATTATAAATTTCGTTGTAATATATAAAAGTATAACAGTGTATTTTGAATGAACATAACAATAATTCATAATGAAATTTTAAAAGTCTAAAGTTTTGATTCTTATGTTAATCAAAATGTTATAACAATGTGTTTTTCAAAGAACTTAATCTGTTTACTTTTCAGAATATCTTTATAAATCATATTTTGTTAAACTAAATTTTTATATGACATGATGTCTCACCTCGTATAATATAAAAATGTATCAATAGATAGATTAAAAAAATACATACAGGGTCATTCCATGTCAAATCAACCAAAAAAAAGATGATTTGACACCCATAGTCTCAGATTTTGACGAAACTTGGTGTATTTGTTCCTTTCAAGGATTTAAATGAGGAATAAAAATATTTTTGCTCTATCTTAAATAGTTTAGGTTTTAAAGCTAGTTAAAGATTTGTCAATTTCATGTTTTTTTTCGATCAGGCAGAGGAAACACAATTTGTTCTTTCATAAAGAATAATTTTTATCTCCCTTATTTACCAACTAATGTTGATGAAATTTTTTATGAGTATGCTTTAATATATAAGAAATACAGGAAAAAATAAATTAAACTAGCAAGTATTTGCACATGGCCAGGAAAAAATCCTGAAATATTATTTTGAAATTTTTTTTAATGAAATACAGAGTTCCACTCTAAATGGATTATCATCATGAGGGAAAAGGATATTCAAACAAATTTTTTTGTATTCTTGTTCTAAAGGATGTATTCTACAACATGAAAAAATAAAATAAGTGGCTTTTTGCATCCTTCATTATTTTTTCGAACTTCAAATTTAAAATTTCCAATTCCCGCATTTTCTTGAAATTGCTAAATTAGATGTTCCAATTTTAGTAAAATTTTACAAAAATTTGAACCAAAATGTTATTTTATAAGTACAAATTTTGAATAAACATCATAAAATACAAGAATTTTCAGCAACTGTTTTGAGTTTTAACAAAAAAACACGATTCTTCGTCAGGAAAACAAAGTACGCACAAGTACTGCAACGAAAGCAGCAATGCAGAAAATGTTATTTGTCAACTAATTTCAGTTTAAAAGATCTTAATTTCTACAATAGATCATCTTTATTATATATATATATATATATATATATTATATATATATAGATAGATAGATAGATAGATACATAATTTATTGGTTTTGCTATGATTTATACTTTTTCAAAAACACACTTTGGTGATGAAGACAAATAGTTTTTAATTCACAACATAATTCTGTCCTCAATTTTAAGAGAGTTAAATCAGTTTCAAATAGTTTATCAAGAGTTTGCAAGGTTTTTTTTTCCTAACATGGTATAACAAATGACAATCAATTTGAGATCATTTCCCCCACAGTGCACTTCTCCATTTTTCTAATACACTATAACACTCAAAAAATAATTAACAATAATTTTTTTCAAATAGTATAGCCTCAATAATGCATGTTACACATGCAATAGCTTGTGACTGACTAATTACAAGATGCCAAGTTTTGTCTCTGCTACTGAGCAAGCTCAGTTGTTTAAACATGTCAAACAAGATTTCACTTACTCAGACATCTAAACATGTACCTACACAGTAGACAGAACATCACTTAATTGTCTTGTTGTAACTTGAGTGGTTTGATTGTTTACAACAAGATTAAAATTTGAAATAGCAGCGAGTAGTAAAATGATTAGAATTTAGATCTTGTTTGTTTTGAAATTTCAATTTAGATATAATTTTGTTGATTCAATTTAATAGCACTTATGTATGTATCTTTCTGTACATGTTGAATTAACATTCTTAAAAACTACTCCGTTGTTTTAATCATACACCACCTAATTGTGTAATTCAATTTTTCATTTTATTTCATAAACCTTTAAACTTAAATTAGTTGATAAATAACATTTTAGTTCAAATTTTTGTATAATTTTACTAAAATTGGAACTTATAAATCATAGCAAAACCAACAAATTATGTATCTATCTATCTATCTATATATATATACATATATATTAAGATCTTTTAAACTGAAATTAGTTGACAAATAACATTTTCTGCATTGCTGCTTTCGTTGCAGTACTTGTGCGTACTTTGTTTTCCTGACGAAGAATCGTGTTTTTTTCTAAAACTCAAAACAGTTGCTGAAAATTCTTGTATTTTATTATGTTTATTCAAAATTTGTACTTATTAAATAACATTTTGGTTCAAATTTTTGTATAATTTTACTAAAATTGGAACATCTAATTTAGCGATTTCCAGAAAATGTGGGAATACGAAATTTAAAATTTGTAGTCCAGAAAAAATAATGAAGGGTGCAAAAAGCCATTTATTTTATTTTATCATGTTGTAGAATACATCCTTTAGAGCAAGAATAAAAAAAAAAATTTTGGATTATCCTTTTCCCTCATGATGATATTCCATTTGGAGTGGAACTCTGTATTTCATTAAAAAAATTTTCAAAATAATATTTCACAAATTTTTTTCTGGCCATGTGCAAATACTTGCTGGTTTAATTTATTTTTTTCTGTATTCTTTATATATTAAAGCATACTCATAAAAAATTTCATCAACATTGGTTGATAAATAAAGGAGAAAAAAATTGTTCTTTATAAAAAAACAAATTGCGATTCTTCCGCCTGATCGAAAAAAAACATGAAATTGACAAATCTTTAACTAGCTGTAAAACCTAAACTATTTAAGATAGAGCAAAAATATTTTGTTTCCTTATTTAAACCCATAAAAGGAACAAATACACCAAGTTTCATCAAAATCTGAGACTATGGGTGTCATGGTGTGGTTGAACTGACGTGGAATGACCCTACATGTTTATTCATCGTAGGCATCCTATGTTGGACCACAGGTGACCTCGGTTTTTTTCCTGCCCCTGCTGTTTACTTAAAGTAAGGCTGTTTTATAATTCTTTTAAAGTTTTCATTATTTTTAGTTTTTTACTTTCTGTGATTTTTTGCATTGTTATATCTCTGTTACTTTTGATTAAAATTACATCATCATCTTTATTGTGATATAGAGCTGTACCGAGTACTCGGTATATACTCGGTACTCGGCCAAATTTGGACTAAGTATTCGGCCAATACCGAGTAGTTGTAAGAATTTCATTATTTTTATGTATTATTAGAAGAAATGTATTCATAAGAGTTGTTTATTAATAACTAAACTAAAAAAATATGAAAATATAGAGTCATTAAACTTTTGCTGCAAAAGCTTTCTGCAGTTAAAACGGGCGAGTAGATTACCACCAAACTTGGTATAGAGACAATTCGTGATATGAGCTTATCCCTTTTAGTTACAAGAATTTAAGTTTAACCATCTTGTATGTGTGTAATATGCGAATTTTTACTTTCTTCTATATTCAATAGAAAGAAGAATTGGATTCGTAAAAATTTTCAACCTTGGGTTTTTGATGGATTTACACGTTTTGAGAGTTGTAGAACACGATTTGACCATTTTTAGAAAATGTCTGTCTGTATGTCTCTCTCTCTCTCTGTGTGTGTGGGGGGGGCAAAATTTTGTGGCAACTGTATCTCAGGAACTACTGCACAGAATGTAATACAAATTGGTATGTAGTTAAACCTTGATATTAATTAGTGCCTATCAACGTTTGGTAAAAAATTTCTTGCAGGTTTCGTTGCCATCCTGCTTTTCTTAAATTTTTAACATGGTGGTATAGAACAAAATTTTGTATAAATGTGCATAAAGAGAATTATTGTTTAATAATCATTATGAAATTTACAAGAATTATTTATAATAGAGATAGTCAACTATGAAAAATTTTTGTATATGTAGGGGGGGGGGGAGTCTTCCCTCGAGGGGAATAAATTTTCATAATGGGTGTCTTTCAAAACAGCTCGCTAATACCTTTAAAACGAATGGTTATCTGAGATAATTTAAAATAAAATTATCAATTTTTTTTAAAATGTAATATCGAGAATAAAATGAACTTTTTTTTTTTACATTTAGTGTTATATTACAGTCGGTAACAAAAGTGTCCGAACACTAGCAAAAATTCCTATGTAAAAAAAGTACAATTCATATGGTTTTGTTAAATAAATCCTTATCAAATTGTATTCTTACACTGACTAAGAACAGGATTCAACAAGGATTTATTTAACAAAGCCGTATGAAGTGTACTTTTCTTACATAGGGATTTTTGCTAGTGTTCGGGCACTTTTGTTACCGACTGTACTTCTCTAATATGGAAATCGTACTGCATTATCATGGAAGATAATTTTATTAAATAATGATTGTAATAAATTATTTTTACTGAGTGAATTTGCAAAGGAAAAAAATAGAAGAAAGTCATTTGGTAGCCACAACATTCTAGTTTTATGACAACTTAGTACATAAAATTGTATCTATAAAAGATAAAACAGACAAAAATAAAATATTTTAGATATAAGAACCCTTATATAATGCTGATATAGTATAGATAAAACTTTTAAATCCTGTTTTTATATTTTTTAAATTTATTTCTTACCATTTTCTGCAAACTAATTTAAATATACATTCCAGGTAAATTTACCTTAATCAGGGGTCAATCCATATTTTAATTTTTGGGTTCCTTTTTTGTGAAATTTTTGTTTAGAATAAAATATTTTTGTGAGAAAATAAAATAGTGTGTAAAATCTTTCATTTTTACAATCGTTGTATATAATGTTTAATATCAAGTTTAATAGAGTTTCTTTGAGCTAATTTAAGGCATTTATTTAAAAATAATACTGAAAACATGAAAATACTTTATAAAAGTATCATTTTTATAAAACAAAGTCTTGTGAAAAGGCTCCTTTTATAAGTTTAAATTTTATGTGTTCCTTTTCACGGATTTGAATTTTGTGTAGGATCTCTTTTCACGGATTTGAATTTTGTAAAGGGGCCGCAAAAGGGATCCAAATTTTGTTTGGATCAACCCCTGCCTTACGTTAATGTAATACACAGTAAAATGTAAATCTGAAGGGCTGTGATGTGCATGCCGAAATATATTCGTTTTATCAAAAGGATGAAAATAAGGTATTTGAATTTAAATTGAGGTAAATTTGAAGTTTAATTTGATTTTTTTTCTTTTTTTTTTTAATCTATGCTATAAAATAAATGGAAATTTAAGTTGTAATGATTAAGACATGATATCACATTTTAATAATTAAAACTGATCGATGTGTTTAATTTTTTTGGTTTTAATGAATTTGAGTTAATATAATTTGATTACAACTTTTTCATATTTGAAACCCGAATAAACTACTACGTCAGAAATGCCAAAGAAAAATATTGGAAATGCATACAGCTGTTTCGGCAGCCTTAAGCGCAAAAGGCACTGAAGACGGCACGCTTAAGGCTGCCGAAACAGCTGTATGCATTCCCAATATTTTTCTTTGGCGTTTCTGACGTAGTAGTTTATTCGGGTTTTAATATTCCAACGCCAAGTCTCCTGTTATTATTTTTCACATTTGGTATAGAAAACATGAAGTTTAGCAATTTCTTATAGCTTTTCTGTTGCGATTCAGCGGCTAAAAATTTACCAGTGAATTAAGTAAATATAATGTAAACTGTACTTTTCCAAGCCAATTGGTTAAATTAATTCTGTTGATTTCAAATCATATCAATAAAACAAAATTAAGTGATTAAATCTATAAACTACTTAACACTTGTTGCTCTCAGAGAAGTTTTTATTAGAAGTATAATTTTTCAAGATGTATTTTCATGTGTTGCACTTAATTTTTTTATTATTATTATGTAAAATGGAATCAAAATAACTAAGTATTTTTATTTTAGGTTTGTATATTGCACTTTCTTGAAAGTCTTTCAGACTGTTGATGAAGAGGAAAGTCATATACTTGAAAATATTTTATCTGGACATACCAAAATAAATAAATAAAATAAATTGTATGATAATTAGTATACTCTAAACATTGTAATATGTAACATTTAATTAAGTTTTACTGTTTTCAATAAAAAGTATTTGCTATTTTTGAAATGTACCTTAATTTTTTGCATCTTTTTTTAGACTAATGCATTTTACCAGGGTTGCAGAATTTTTTTTTATTTCCAACATTTCCCCCAATCTATATAAAAGTTTCTCCAAAATGGGGAAACTATTTTAACTATGTTTTTTGTAATTCATTGTTGAAACTGATATCATTTGTATATTTTTCTGTAAATATCTCCCCCCCCCCGATCCTAGATCACTGGATTGGACATATTTTGCACCCCTGCATTTTACTTTTGTATCCAGATTTAGGTGTCTTCAAAAAATAAGGGAATCATTTTTTAATCGTATTCTGTAGGTAAGAATTATATTACTCCATTGGCAAATTAGCTGAAATTGTATAATTATGTCTATTGTCTTTACAAAATATAAAATTAATTTATTCACAATATAAGATTTAATAATAGTTTTCAATTTTACATTGATTAATGGAGAAAAGCTCCAAGACATTCTCGGAAAAGTATACATGTTTATTGAAATTTTTTATTTTTCCGACTGAGTGAAAATAATGCTTGGACCGGGAGTCGAACCCCGGACCTTTGACTTACAAGGTCAAGGCTCGACCAATTGAGCTATCCAGGCCGACAACCGGTCGGCATTACTCACTCAGACAACCTTTAGGCTTTTTTTCTGCCTAAAGGTTGTCTGAGTGAGTAATGCCGACCGGTTGTCGGCCTGGATAGCTCAATTGGTAGAGCCTTGACCTTGTAAGTCAAAGGTCCGGGGTTCGACTCCCGGTCCAGGCATTATTTTCACTCAGTCGGAAAAATAAAAAATTTCAATAAATATGATTTTCTTCCCAATCAGTTAATTGTGTGATTTTAATAATAATAAAAAAAAAGTATACATGTATTTAAAAAAAAAAAAAAAAAAACTTTTGTAAAAGAAAATCAGTTTGAAACTAAGAAGTTAGCATGATACAAATATATCCTTAAGGAGGTTGGTTTTTTTTTTTTTTCTTTTTCTTTTAATCCATTTTATTTTTTATTTATTTATTTTTGAGAAATAAAATTTTTTATTATTAGTTTTAAATGGGATATTACCTCCCTATTTTTGAAAGGGGTTATTAGTACAATTAACTCTGATAAAATTCAAATTCTATTCATTTTTAGAATAGAGAGAGGAGTTCATGACTTGCTTATAAACAGGGTTTTTTTTTTTTTTTTTTTTTTTTAGGAACAGTGGTAACGATTTCAAAATATTTATCAGCCAAAGATTTCATTTTTTTTTTTTTTTTTTTTTTTACAGTACTACAATATATGATACATAATCTGCAATAGCGTATCGTGAATGAACTTTGGGTATGCTCCATACAGGTGGCTAGAAACAGCACATTATGAAAAGCTCCTCTTCTGTTTGACTGTTAAAATGTCGCCATATCTGTGTTGCTTCTTAAAATAAGCAAGTTAACCAAAAAGATGATTAAATATCCATTTTAATGTATTATTTCTAATTACCCAAGTGGAACATACTGAAAGTGTCATTCATGAGATGTCACCGATAGTCTGTATAGGATAATAACAGCTTAAAAAGATAATAAAATTTAAGTAGTTGCCTATCCAAATACTAATGAAGGTTTTTTTTTTTTTTTTTTTTTTTTTTTTTTTGACAATTTTACACTGTTCATAAAAAAAAAAAAAATCACTCGTCATATCTAAAGAATAACTTGCAACTGCAGAGTAAACAAACATTTCCCCAGCCCTTCATATAAACATTTTATCATTGCATATTACTTCATCATCTCATTTTTTCCCCTCTCTCTTTCATTGAAATAATGTGGTAAAAATTTACTCTCTATTTCTCGTGTGTATTTAACGAGGTTCAGCTGTATTTTTAAAAATCTAAAGATTGGGTAAACGGATCAGTGAAAATGTGTATATATCAGTAAAATCTTAAAATCTCTGGTCCTGCACTTAATTTTCTTAATTTTTACCTTTGTTAGGTCTATTTCATTATAAATCAATAGTTTGAATTACATTCTCACATAATTTTTAATTTGATTACATTATAATCCAGCAACAGTGATGTAGATATTTTTAGTTCTGAAATTTAACTTTCTTTAAATTTAAAGCATCAAAAATAAAAAACAATCTTATATGTTATCAGACTTGATATGAGAATTTGAATTTTTTATTCTATATAGTATAAAAATTTTGCTGATATATTTATTAAAGTGAGATAAAATAAAACAACAGATTGATTTATATTCCTTTCAATCTATTACTAGTAAAATAAGAATTTAAATGAACTCATTCGCTAAAAATAGTCAGTTTAAAAAAGGAGAGTTAAATAAATGAATAATTTTAATTTTCACTTTTAAGGTATATATTTAAAAACAAGATTTAAATATGAGACATGTGGTATAAATTACTAGTGCTCTACCACTGAATTATTTAGTCGATATCAGACAATCTAACCTGTAGTAATCACTTATGTTAGAGCTTACAGATCACATTAAAAATTTTTTCTGTTTCATATGAGTAATTCCTTCAAGTCAGATATTGGCTAGGTTTTTCAGTAAGTACAAAACTGACACAGTCAGAGGTTCTAAGTTTGAATCTTAGCCAAGTCACTTTTCCATTTTGCTAAAGATAATTCACTTTTAGAAATGTGTATACATCATGTTAAGAATTTGTAGTCAGATAATTTATCCGCAAACAATCAAATATTTATTACAATGTGCTATAAGGAGTAAGGGCATACCAACATCAACAAATAAAAATGCTGTTTTTATATATTACATTGATTTTCGCATATTTCTTTTATGTACATTGAGATTTATTTTTCAGACTTCATAATTTTTTTTATATAATTACAATTTAGAGTAAATAAGATATTCTTTCTTCTTTTGGAAATTTATATAATATTATAACATTTAAAGAAAAAATTATCTTTAAGTTTGTTAATTTGTTTCAGAAATATATTTATTCATTTTGAAAGTAATAAGATATTGAGAATATAGCACTTTTAAACAAGTAATTTCATGATAATTTATAAATTCTTTTGATTAAAATTTAAACTTTTTTAAAAAAATATATATATATAATAAAGATGATCTATTAAGCATAGTAGAAGCCATGCAACAGATAGAAGATCACTGAAACACCAATGACCAAAAAGATTAAAAAAAAAAAATCATCAGTGGATGAAATACACTAATGTAAAGAAACCAGATCTATTAATTAACAGCCTGCAAAACAAACGAATCAATAAAGTAAAACAACAAATCTTAACTTAAAACCATAAACTTATCAAAATTAATGAAAAAACAACCTAAGAAACACAAGGTAGGAAGAAGGAGGCAGGCGGCAAGACTTGTGACTTGCCTATATATGGGTCATTTCTCAAGAATTCTCTGTCATTTAGGTTAAACTCAAGGAGTTAGGAACAAAGCACCAAATAAAAAAATTATATTTGTTAGGCTATTTGGTTTTATTTTTACTCAAATAAAATATATCTTTTAGGGTGAATAAACACATTCTAAATTGAAAAAAGAATTAATTAATATGTTGCAATTATAATTAATTTATTAGGGAATAAACTAATTATAATTGCAATATATTATTTCTTTTTTCAATTTAGAATGTGTTTATTAGGGATGAAACGGATAGTGATTTTGCCGGATACCGGATATCGGATATCCGGAGCTCTTCTGCCTGCCGGATACGGATATCCGGACCGGATATCCGTCGGATATCCGGCATTAGTTTTGTTTTTTGTTGTGTTGTATATTTATTTTCTTTTTCTTTATTTTAAAACAATAAAATATAAACATATTTCATATACTATTCTTTTAAAAACATTTTAAATATAATTTATTTAAACATATTTATTTAATATTCTATTTATTTATGCAATATTGCCATGAAGAATAAAATTTTAAGCCTAACATACTCATTCCTACACTTGCAATTTTTGGTGAAAAGCGCTGTCACAAAAAGATAGGTTTTGTTCAGAATTATAAAACTAAAACTTATTATTTACATATTTTGTACAATACTATTATTAAAAAAATGAAATAAAATATTTTACTAATATAATCGCAGTTGAAGGGTTATTTTCACATGAAAACTAATTAGTTGTGGCCATCACAAAACTTTCTTCTACATAATTCTATATAACAGCACCACTTATGGTTTAAATCGTATAAAAGTTTAACCATAGCTTCTCACAATAAACATTTTACAAAAGGAGTTTATGCAATTTTAATCAACAGATGCTGAGATATACGTTTGTGAAAAATCATAATAGAAGCTCCACCTGTCGGCTGATATACACATAAATAAGGTCAACATTTGCTTTCATAATGGTTGTCTTATATATCAAGTTTCATGCACATATGTCATAGAAGTTGGGATTAACTTAGCCTATTCATTGGGTAAATTCTAGTGCAGTATTGCCACCTGTTGGCCGATATACACCTAAAATAAATCGCAATAGATTTTCACAATGGCTGGTTCTCTCACATACCAAGTTCTATGCAATTATACACAATAGAATAAGAGATATAGCCTTCCCCTTTTGGGGAGAAATTTCTGTATTGCAGAGCCACCTGCTGGCCAACATGCACCCAAACTGAACTAGCATAATTTCTCATAATGCCTTTCCAACATGAAGTTTTGTGTAGTTACATGAAATATAACCTAAAATATAGCCTTCCCTAAATTGCAGAAAGCACTGTATAACAGCACCACCTGTTGAGCGATTGGCACCAAAATTTAATAGGCACTAATATATGCCAAGTTACATGTACATATATGTTTATATGAAATTCTGTGCAGTAGTTTCTGGGATATAGCCTTCCTCTATGTTGCAGAAATCGCAGTATGGCAGCACCACCTGTTGAGCCATTTGCACCAAAAGTTGGTAGGCACTGATTTATGTCATGGTGCAACTACACATAAATTTATGTAATTGTAGTACACATTAGTTCCGGAGGTACAGTTGAACAGAATTTTTGTCACACACACACAGACATTTTTTTAAAATTGGTCAAACCAGGTTCTGGACTTCTTAAAATGTGTAAATCCATCAAAAACCAGAAGTTGAAAATTTTTATGAATCCAATACTTTCTTTTGAGACATTTATAAGAAAAAAGAAGAAAAATAAAATAAAATAAAATAAAAGCTTCAAACTAGTATGTTATGGCCATCACAAAACTTTCTTCTATATCTCTCTATACCTAACAACGCAACATGCTGTTTAACATGCAGAAAAAACATAATCATAGCTGCTTACAATAAAAATTTTAGATATTGAGTTTAGTGCAATTTTAATCAAAAAATTTTGAGATGTAGCCATGTGGAGATTCACAGAAGGTGAGGAACAGCTGCGCCACCTGTTGGTCGATATACACCCAAATTAAGCCGACTTTTATTCTCATATTATTTTTATCTTGTTTATCTCTTAAATTTTATAGATGTTGAGATTTAGCCTTCCTATTCACAGAGTAAATTGCAACATAATATAGCCACCTATCGACCAATATGCACCAAAATTGAATCAACATGATGTTTTGTAAAAATGACCCTTTCCCATACTAAATTTTTAGCAATTATACACGAATGAATCTGAGATATAACTTCCCCATTCACGGAAAAATTGCAGCATAGCAGCATCACCTATTGGCTGTTATGCACAGAAATTGAATGAACATGTTTCATAATAATAGCCCTCCCTGTGACACACTTAGTTTTTTTTTTTTTAATTATACACAGTATAAGCTGAGATATAGTCTTCCTTTAGATGGGAGAAATCACAGTATAGCAGCGCCATCTGTTGAGTGATTTGCACCAAAAGTTGATGGGCATTTTTTTTTTTTTTTTTTTTTTTTTTTGGTAGGATGCAACTATGTATAAATTTATATGAAATTCAGTGCATTAACTCTTGAACTGCACAAAATTTTTGTCAGATAGACATTTTCCAAAAATGGTCAAATTGTGTTTTGGTTCTCTCAAAATGCGTAAATCCACCAAAAACTGGAAGTTGAAAATTTTCACGAATCCAATACTTCCTTCTATTTAATATAGAAGAAAGTAATAATTCAAAATGAATTTATACTTTTTACTTATTTTATATTTTTATATTCTGTACAGATAAGAAAGAAAATTTTACATTAGTTATTAAAATTCTTTAAGTAAGTGAAGTTTTTCTGCAGTACAAAATCAAAAACTTTATGTAACTGAATTTTTTTTTTTTTTTTTTTCCTTATGAACAATATGAAAGTGAAAGTACAGACTTTCTGAAAATTTAAATATGTACTTTCATTTGAAATAATTTTAATTTTTTTTTTGGATATATCTATGCAACGCAACAGGGAATTCTAAATTTAGGTGCTTTAGTAAGATATTCCATTAAAAATGCAAATTTATATAAATTGGAGGGTTTTTTAAAAAATCCAAATCGAATAGATAGATGGTGCAAGTAATGCCAGGTTTCTGCTAGTATAAATTAGAGATGAGACGGGCTCAGCCCGAGCCCGTAAGCCCGAGCCCGATCGGGCTCAAATCTTACGCAAGTCTTCGGGCTCCGGGCGGGCTCGGATTCAAGCTAAAAGTTCCGTTTATTTTATTCTTCACCAACTGGAAAATGTAAAAAAAAAAAAAAAATTTTTTTTTTTTTTTTTCATTTTGAGAGCACCTTTAGTAATGTCATGATAGGTTATAAATCACAAAATAATCTTGCAAACCTTAGTAGCTTTGACTGTCCTTTTTCTAAATAGAATTTTTTTTTTTCAACGGGATGCATATTATGTCATAGTGTTATACAGTAATCCTTCCTCCTTCGTTATATTGGGCCTCATTCGGATAATTTTTTTCCCCCCGATAGGCGCGTTATAAACAATGGGCTGCACTATAAATATATATTATATAAATATATACATGTATATAGAGACACAGACATTATAAATTGTTATAATAGCATTTATAGTTATTTAAATTGAGGATTGATAAAAAGAAAATTAATTTGAAAATAAAAACGGTATTTAATTTTACTATTGTGTATGCGTTGCACAGCGTACCACTTTCAATATCGGGCTCGGGCTCTGATCACACAAAATTTTTCGGGCTCGGGCGAGCTCAGTTCAAAAATGTTTCGGGCCCGGGCGGGCTCGGATTGCCAAAATAGAGCCCGAACTCACCTCTAGTATAAATATATGGTCACAAAAACAACAACTTTATTGTGTATGGGAAAACTGGATTGTAAATAAACAGGTTCTAGTCAATAAATGTGCATTATTTGACTCATTCTCGAAACAATCTAACAACTTTAACATCCAAGACTAACAATATTACTAAACAATCTAACAACATATTAGCAAAAGACATGAAAACAGATTTATATATACACTGCAACTGCAGAGAATCAATATCATTTGTTCAGGAACAACAATGAACAGCTCTATTTATTGTTATGGGGAAGATCAGGGGGAATGTTATAGCTCACTCTGGAAGAAAAACCTAGCTAACTCTGTACAAAATTAAAATAGGGCTTCTATATTTCTTAGACCTGAAGCTACTTTTGGCTAAATTTGTTTGCTAATGAGTCCAAAATCGATTTTCGCATAAGCCAAGTTCAAAAATCCTTTACAAGTTACAACTGATCTAAAAAAAATTAAAAAATTGTCGCAAAATTTTCATCTGATGGGAGTTTAAGCTTGAATTTTCTCCTTCGGATATCCGTCGGATATCCGGCTTGAAATTGCCGGATATCCGTATCCGGTGTGCTGATATCCGGTACCCCGCCGGATATTTAAAACTCAGCCGGATAGGCCGGATACCGGATAGTTACCGGATATCCGTTTCATCCCTAGTGTTTATTCACCCTAAAAGATATATTTTATTTGAGTAAAAATAAAACCAAATAGCCTAAAAAATATAATTTTTTTATTTGGTGCTTTTGTTCCTAACTCCTTTAGTTTAACCTAAATGACAGAGAATTCTTGAGAAATGGTACCCTATATACATTCTCACACTTCGTTGGCCAACGGTTGGTTTTGGCCGCTGGCCCTCGGTTGAGCCAACCGTTGGGTGACAGTTGGGCCAACAGTAGAACGGTTAGAAAAACTGGCCTAACCGTAGCCCAACAGTCTGCCAACCGTGGCCCAATGGTCTTCCAACCGTGGCCCAACGGTCATCCAACCGTGGGCCAACAGTTCACCAACCGTTGGCCAACCGTGACCCAACCATTTGCCAACCATGGCCCAACCGTTTGCCAAGCACGGCCCAACCGTTTGCCAACCATGGCCCAACCGTTTGCCAACCATGGCCCAACCGTTCGCCAACCATGGCCCAACCGTTTGCCAACCATGACCCAACTGTTTGCCAACCATGACCCAACTGCTCCATCGTTGGGCCAACCGTCACCCAACGGTTAGCTCAACCGAGGGCCAGCGGCCAAAACCAACGGTTGGCCAACGATGAAGGAAACTGTAGGGCCAACCGTTTCCCAACCATTCCGTGTTACTTGGGTAGTTAACGTGAAGTGATTTCATTATTTGTTGTATTTGAACTGTGATATTATTTTTTAGAATATTAATAATATTACTTACCGTTGAAAGGCAGATGAACTGAAATCATTCAATCCATCATTTTTCTCTCCTACTCAAGATTAAAAACTCTATTATCTGTCATCAAATAAATTTTCATAATCTTTTTTGTGCAATTCAAAATAATACATATCTCGCTGTTCAAGGTTATAAACTAAATGATGATAGGACTCATAATTATATCTCGTATGAAATTTGAACAAAAATTATGCTGAATCTAATTTAAAGCCTGAAAAACAAACCCATAAAAAGTCGAACTATTTTTTCTTTGAACATTTATTACCTACTAGCAGGCTACGCCCGCTACGCTGGTCACTATTTTTAAATGAATTACAATAATTAATGAATTTTCAAACTTGCATTAATTTTTATCATGTGATAAAAAAGGAGAAAAAAAATTCTGATCGTTAAAAAAAACGCACCGGGTCCCCACTGCCTTCGGCAGCGTAGACCCGTGAGCTTCGCGCACCTATTCCTTCACCATCCTTTTGACTTCTCAAAATTCCATGTTATTACTAGTAAACTTTCATTCTTAAGAAAAGGAATTAAAAAATATATCATTTAGCATCGGGCAAAAACTCACACCGGGACCCCACTGTTTTCGGCAGCGCAGACCCATGCGCGCTGCGCGGGCACGTGTGAGGATATACGTGCGCTGTCACGCATATTCCTTCTCAACTCAAACTTTTATTATTAAGAAAAAAAAATCTTTTATCATCGGGTAAAAACTCGCACCGGGTCCCAAACCCATGCGCGCTGCGCTCGCACGTGTTAAGATATATGTGCGGGTGCGCGCACATATTTCTTCTGAAATCAAACTTTTATTCTTAAGAAAAGAAAGTTAAAAAAATCATTTCTCATCAGGTAAAATGTCGGACCGGGTCCCACTGCCTTCGGCAGCGCAGTCTCGTGCGAGCTGCGCGCGCCTATTCCTTCCCCACCCTTCCAGCCCCTCCTAATTAACTTACATAAACCAATTTTGAACGGTCTAACTCAATTAGCAGAGATGCAAAAGAAAACCTGATCAGGACACCTTAAAATTGTAAATCAGCTGAAATCTCGAATTCCACTTTCGATAATATAAAATAACTTTAAAATATCTTTCGAATGATGTATCTATCTATCTATCTATAATAATAAAAGAAAAGGTTTGTTTGTCTGTCTGTCTGTCTGTCTGTTCTTTATACGTCCAGCCCCTATTGAACGCAAAAGTACAAAAATTGACATACGGATGCTCAGGAGCCTTTCCGAGGGGCTCCTGAAAACAGAATTTAAAAATTTTAATTAGTTTCGGAGATATTAATTAAAACGTTGACCCATGTCGATCGAAAATGACCAAAAATCCTTATTGCTTAAAAAGAGGCATTCAATCAGCAGACAATTTTAACTGCTGTCTCGAACGGAAACAAAACATATGGAAGTCATTAATGTCACATGATCTAGAACTGGGGTTAAAAATTGAAAATTTCAAAGTGCTTCAAATTTTCTTTTTCGCGCACAACACTTAATATACAACCTATTCAGCACAAAACCAACCTGCAGTTAAAATTTCATCAATTTTCATTAATAAACAAAGCAGTTACATTTTAATTGCAAATTAAATTTTATTCTAACACGTAATCTATCTTTCAATAGATGATAGGAGTTTCCATAGAAACAAAATACATTTCAAGGAACTAAAAAAATACTTTTTCTTTTTCTTTTTACTTCCATTACCCGACTACCGTGGTATATATAGGTTTTGGGTACTCAAAAAATATTTATTTTTCTTTTTACTTCCATTAACCGACTACCGTAGATAATGGAATTAGAGATTTCACGTGATTTACATGTTTTAGAATGTCCTGATTAGGTTTTCTTTTGTATCTCAGCTACTAATTAAAATAATTTCATAAGTAACACATTATTTGAAATCTTTGTTGATTTGGAATTGAACAGTAGATTACAGAATTTTCTACCGCCAGATATTTTAAAATTTCAATATTTCAAATTCTAATTAAATTATTTTTAATACATCATTCGAAAGATATTTTATAGTACTTTTATATTATCGAAAGTGGGATTCGAGATTTCACCTGATTTACACGTTTTGAGGTCTCCTGAATCGGTTATCTTTTGTATATCAGCTACTAATTAAATAATTTCATAAGTAATACATCATTTGAAAGCTTTGTTGATTTGGAATTAAACAGTAGATTACAGAAATATCTACCGCCAGATGGCGCTGTAATATTTCAAAATTGCAATATTTCAAATTCTAATTAAACTATTTTTAATACAGCATTCGAGAGATATTTTAAAGTACTTTTATATTATCAAAAGTGGGATGCGAGATTTCACCTGATTTACACGTTTTGAGTTCTCCTGAATCGGTTATCTTTTGTATATCAGCTTCTAATTAAAATGATTTCTTAAGTAATACATCATTTGAAAGCTTTGTTGATTTGGAATTGAACAGTAGATTACAGAAATTTCTACCGTCAGATGGCGCTGTAATATTTTAAGATTTCAATATTTCAAATTCTAATTATGATTAAGTTATTTTTAATGCATCATTCGAAAGATATTTTAGAGTACTTTTATATTATCGAAAGTGGGATTCGAGATTTCACCTGATTTACACGTTTTGAGGTCTCCTGAATCGGTTATCTTTTGTATATCAGCTACTAATTAAAATAATTTCATAAGTAATACATCATTTGAAAGCTTTGTTGATTTGGAATCGAACAGTAGATTACAGAAATTTCTACCGTCAGATGGCGCTGTAATATTTTAAAATTCCAATATTTCAAACTCTAATTATGATTAAATTATCTTTAATACATCATTCGAAAGATATTTTAAAGTACTTCTATATTATCGAAAGTGGAATTCGAGATTATACCCGATTTACACGTTTTGAGGTGTGCTGATTAGGTTTTCTTTTGTATCTCAGCTACTAATTAAAATAATTTCATAAGTAATACATCATTTGAAAGCTTTGTTGATCTTGAATGGAACAATAGATTACAGAAATTTCTTCCGCCAGATGGCGCGGTAATATTTTTAAATTTCAATATTTCAAATTCTAATTATGATTAAATTATTTCTAATACATCATTCGAAAGATATTTTTAAGTTCTTTTATATTATCGGAAGTGGTATTCGAGATTTTACCTGATTTACAATTTTAAGGTGTCCTGATCAGGTTTTCTTTTGCATCTCAGCTAATTGAGTTAGACCGTTCAAAATTGGTATATGTAAGTTAATTAGGTGGGGCTGAAAGGGTGGGGAAGGAATAGGCGCGCGCCGCTTGCACGAGACTGCGCTGCCAAAGGCAGTGGGGACCCGGTCCGACATTTTACATGATGAGAAATGATTTTTTTTAATATTGTTTTCTTAAGAATAAAAGTTTGATTTCAGAAGGAATATGTGCGCGCACCACACGTATATCTTAACACGTGCGCGCGCAGCGCGCATGGGTTTGGAGCCCGGTGCGAGTTTTTACCCGGTGATAAAAGATTTTTTTTAAATTTTATTTTCTTAATAATAAAAGTTTGAGTTGAGTGTGCGTGAGTGTGCGTATTGGGTTTGAATATGCGTGACAGCGCACGTATATCCTCACACGTGCGCGCGTATTGGTCCGCGCTGCCGAAGGCAGTGGGGTCCCGGTGTGAGTTTTTACCCGATGCTAAATGATATATTTTTTAATTCCTTTTCTTAAGAATGAAAGTTTTTGAGTAATAATATGGAATTTTGAGAAGTCATAAGGATGGTGAAGGAATACGTGCGCGAAGCTCACGGGTTTACGCTGCCGAAGGCAGTGGGGACCCGGTGCGTTTTTTTTAACGATCAGATTTTTTTTTCTCTTTTTTTATCACATGATAAAAATTAATGCAATTTTGAGAATTCATTAATTATTGTAATTCATTTAAAAATAGTGATCTGCGAAGCGGGCGTAGCCTGCTAGTTAGAAGTAATTTAATCATAATTAGAATTTGAAATATTGAAATTTAAAAATATTACAGCGCCATCTGGCGGTAGAAATTTCTGTAATCTACTGTTCATCTCCAAATCAACAAAGCTTTCAAATGATGTATTACTTATGAAATCATTTTAATTAGTAGCTGATATACAAAAGATAACCGATCCAGGAGACCTCAAAACGTGCAAGTCAGGTGAAATCTCGCATCCCACTTTCGATAATATAAAAGTACTTTAAAATATCTCTCAAATGCTGTATTAAAAATAATTTAATTAGAATTTGAAATATTGCAATTTTAAAATATTACAGCGCCATCTGACGGTAGAAAATTCTGTAATCTGCTGTTCAATTCCAAATCAACAAAGCTTTCAAATGATGTATTACTTATGAAATTATTTTAATTAGTAGCTGAGATACACTAGAAAACCTAATCAGAACACCTCAATACGTGTAAATCGGGTAAAATCTCTTATTTCACTTTCGATCATATAAAAGTACTTTAAAATATCTTTCAAATGATGTATTCCAAATCAACAAAGCCCCACTTTCGATAATATAAAAGTACTTTAAAATATCTTTCGAATGATGTATTAAATATAATTTAATCATAATTAGTATTTGTAATATTGCAATTTTAAAATATTACAGCGCCATCTGGCATTAGAAATTTCTGTAATCTACGGTTCAATTCCAAATAAACATAGCTTTCAAATGATGTATTACTTATGAAATGATTTTAATTAGTAGCTGAGATACAAAAGATAACCGATTTAGGAGACCTCAAAACTTGCAAATCAGGTGAAATCTCGAATCCCATTTTCGATAATATAAAAGTGTACTTTAAAATATCTTTCGAATGATGTATTAAAAATGATTTAATTAAAATTTGAAATATTGAAATTTTAAAATATCTGGAGAAAATTCTGTAATCTAGTGTTCAATTCCAAATCAACAAAGCTTTCAAATAAAGTGTTACTTATGAAATTATTTTAATTAGTCGCTGAGATACAAAATAAAACCTAATCAGGACATTCTAAAACATGTAAATCACGTGAAATCTCTAATTCCATTATCTACGGTAGTCGGTTAATGGAAGTAAAAAGAAAAATAAATATTTTTTAGGTCCCGAAAACCTATATATACCACGGTAGTCGGATAATGGAAGTAAAAAGAAAAAGAAAAAGTATTTTTTTAGTTCCTTCAAATGTATTTTGTTGCTATGGAAACTCCTATCGTCTACTGAAAGATAGATTACGTGTTAGAATAAAATTTAATGTGTAATTAAAATGTAACTGCTTTGTTTATTAATGAAAGTTGTTGCAATTTTAACTGCAGGTTGGTTTTGTGCTGAATAGGTTGTATATTAAGTGTTGTGCGCGAAAAAGAAAATTTGAAGCACTTTGAAATTTGCAATTTTTAACCCCAGTTCAAGATCATGTGACATTAATGACTTCCATATGTTTTGTTTCCGTTCGAGACAGCCGTTAAAATTGTCTGCTGATTGAATGCCTCTTTTTAAGGAATAAGGATTTTTGGTCATTTTCGATCGACATGGGTCAACGTTTTAATTAATATCTCCGAAGCTAATTAAAATTTTTAAATTCTGTTTTCAGGAGCCCCTCGGGACGGCTCCTGAGCATCCGTATGTCACTTTTTGTACTTCTGCGTTCAATAGGGGCTGAACGTATAAAAGAACAGACAGACAAACCTTTCCATTTATTATTATAGATTCTGTTTTCAGGAGCTCCTCGGGAAGGCTCCTGAGCATCCGTATGTCAATTTTTTTACTTCTGCGTTCAATAGGGGCTGAACGTATAAAAGAATAGCCAGCCAGCCAGACAGACAAACCTTTTCTTTTATCATTATAGATAATTAGTTTGTTTATCATTATTATTATGTTTTCAGCTAAAATTACAAATAGATAAATATTTTTTTAATTCCTATCTTTTCTAGCGTTTCTGTAATTCAAGTTCTTATGTTAGTTACAGTGTAAGATTCGATCAATAAGAACGTGTCCTTTTTCTGCTAAAGAAGATAACACAGCCTATATTGAATTTTTGGCTTGAATGGTTTTGAAATGAGCTTTTCTTGTTCATTAACACTGTTAAAAGAATTTATTGTTTTTGTTGTTTATACGTCCCACTTTCATTTCCAAAATTAAATTCAAAAAATTATGTATATATATTTATATACTAGCAGACTACGCCCGCTTCGCTGGTCACTATTTTTAAATGAATCGCTACAGTTAATCAATTCTTAGAATTGCATTAATTTTTAGCATGCGAAAAAAAAAAAAAAAAAAAAAAAAAAAAAGAGAGAGAGAGAGAGAAAAAATTCTTATTGGAAAAAATGTCTAGCATTCTATCTTAATTCCTTTACTTTTTACCCCTGCGCCCGCCCCTCGTAATAATTCTGTACTTTCGAAAATATCGGCAATCGATTTATCGGGCCTCAAAACCTAACAACACTACTTTTCAGAGCCCTATCTCTTATTTATATATTTTCCCCTTTACACCTCTTTCCGTCTATCTAAATAATTTTACAAATTCGAAAATATTCGCAATCGATTTGTAGTTACAAAAACCTCCATGTACCAATTTTGAGTGACCTAACTCTATTTTTATTTTTTTTCCCCTCCGCCCTCTTCTCACCCCTCCTAATAACTTTATAAATTCGAAAATATCCGCAATCGATTTGTAAGTATCAAAAACCTCTATGTACCAATTTTGAACGACATAACTCCATTTTTAATTTTTGTCCTTCCGCCCCCCCCTCCTTCCCCCCTCCTAATACTTTTACATTTTCGAAAGTATTCGCAATCGATTTGTCGGTATCAAAAACCTCTATGTACCAATTTTGAACGGTCTAACTGTATTTTTCTTTTTTTGCCTCTCCGCCCCTCCTAATAAATTTACACTTTCAGAAATATCCTCATTCGACTTACAGGCCTCTGAAACCTATCTGTACCAATTTTGTACGGTCTAACTATATTTCTATTCTTTTACCCCATAGCCCCCTCCCTCCTTCCCGCCCCACGTGGGACGAATTTCTAAAATTTAAGAAACTTGTTTTTATGTATTTGTGGGAGCTATATTTTAGAGCAAAAATCTCACATATATCTATTTTTCTGTTTGCGATATAAAGGATTATTTCAAATCATTTCGCCCCCTCTCCCCCTCTTGGGAGGCTGAATTTCTAAAATTCATGAAGTTGGTTTTTAGGCATTTGTATTAGCTATATATTAGAGCAAAAATCGATTTGTCTTTATCAAAAAACTCTATGTACCGATTTTGAACGGTCTAACTCTACTTTTATTTTTTTGCCCGCACACACCCCACCCCCCTTCTGAACCTCCTAATAACTTTACACTCTCGAAAATATCCTCATTCAACTTGTAGGTCTCTAAAACCTATCTGTACCAATTTTCATCGGTCTAACTGTGTTTCTATTTCTTTGCCGCATAGCAACCCTTTCTCGCCCCACCTGGAACGAATTTCTAAAATTAAAGAAACTAGTTTTTATGCATTTGTGGGAGCTATATTTAAGAGCAAAAATTTCACATATATCTTTTTTTTTTCTGTTTGCGATATAAAGGATTATTTCAAATCATTTTGCCCTCTCTCCCCCCTCTTGGGGGCTGAATTTCTAAAATTCCAAAAATTGGTTTTTAGGTATTTATCTTAGCTATATATTAGAGCAAAAATTTCACGTATATCCGTTTTTTTTTGTTTGAGATATATAGGAGTATGTGAAACCACATTTTGCACATGTGAAATCATGTTTTGCCTCCCTTTCCCCCTTGGCGACCGAATTTCTAAAATTCCAGAAATTGGTTTTTAGATATTTGTCTTAGCTATATTTTAAAGTAAAAATTTTACCGATATCTGTCTTTCTTTGAGATATGAAAGTTTTTGTTAAATCACATTTCGCTCCTTACTACCCTTTGGGGGGCGAATTTCGCAAAATCGCTTCTTAGGGGGTGCTTACACTATTATGTTCTACAATCTGACCCAGTTTCAAGTCAGTGGCTCCAGTAGATTTTGTTGTGCGTTGATGAGTCAGTGAGTGAGTGAGTGGAAGTACTCTTTTATATCTATAGATGAGGGAAAAAAGTCTGAAAATGAATTTATTAATATTAAATTTACTTTTATTCATAAACTAGCTGACCCGACAAACGTTGTTTTGTCACATAAATTATTTCTAGAGAATATTTTGCTAGAAAAAAATAACTAACTTATTGTAAGTGTGTAAGGATGTGGTATATAAGTGAAACAGGTATGGAATTCTGTGAACGGTGACTGTGAATTTCGATTATAACGTAAAAGATATAATTAACAATTAAATAAACAATTTAAATTGGACTGAATTGTAAATCTAAACCATTCTCGAATCCACCTGAAGACACACAAAAAATTTCATTAAAATCGGTCCAGCCGTTTAGGAGGAGTTCAGGGACAAACACACGCACAAAAGTATGGGACCCCTTTGGTGACTTTAAATATTTTAAGCCATTTTTGTGATGAATTGAAATGGCTATCTCAATTGTGGAACTAAAGATCTTGGCGAGAAGCGTTCGAGTTACTTCGGTGTCAAATTTCAAATTTTGCCAAAGGGATCCGATACTAAAGGTGTTCCATACAAAAAATAAATAAATAAAATATCAGTTACATACACACGCACAAAAGTATGGGATCCCATTGGTGACTTTAAATATTTTAAGCCATTTTTGCGATGAATTGAAATGGCTATCTCAATTGTGGAACTAAAGAACTTGGCGAGAAGCGTTCGAGCTACTTCGGTGTCAAATTTCAAATTTTGCCAAAGGGATCCGATACTAAAGGTGTTCCATACAAAAAATAAATAAATAAAATATCAGTGACATACACACGCACAAAAGTATGGGACCCCATTGGTGACTTTAAATATTTCAAGCCATTTTTGCGATGAATTGAAATGGCTATCTCAATTGTGGAACTAAAGATCTTGGCGAGAAGCGTTCGAGCTACCTCGGTGCCAAATTTTCCATACAAAAAATAAATAAATAAAATATCAGTGACATACACACGCACAAAAATATGGAACCCCTTTGGTGACTTTAAATATTTTCCCTAACAGCACAGTTAGGCTTAACTTATCCACAGTACATCTAAAGGAGGTTTCTAGGATGTCTTTTCATCCAGAAGACATCTTGAAGATATCCTGGGGAGGCGATGTGCTGTCTGGGTTAAGCCATTTTTGCGATGAATTGAAATGGCTATCTCAGTTGTGGAACTAAAGATCTTGGCGAGAAGCGTCGGAGCTACTTCGGTGCCAAATTTCAAATTTTGCCAAACGGATCCGATACTAAAGGTGTTCCATTCAAAAAAAAAATAAATAAATAAAATATAATAAAATAGCTACATAAATAAATTTATAGGTTAGGGTGGTTGTTAATCAACGCGCGTGTAAATTTGATAGAAAACTATATAAAATACTCACTCCAATTCCGCACTAAATTTGCAAAATGTATAGTTTTTTATGCACACTTCAAAACTCTTCAAACACTAATTACATCTTGATGTAATATTTCAATTAGGACACAATTTTTTGTATAACAATAATCACACGAAGTTACAAAATATTTTCCTGAATTTGATCGCAGCACCAACTGTCGGGACAAACTGGAATTACAGTGGAATATACGCAAGCGAAGTGAGACGTCACTGACCGTCAGTGGATGCAAGAAAAAGATTTCCTATGTTAATCTCCCATTGGATTTTTTGTAAAAAATTATTAAAAATCGAGGAAAATTATTTCTCGATTTTAATCCCCGTATTTGGGTATAGATATGTATTAGTTATCGTATGCATGTGTTAGATTGAGTTATTTTGCTCTCAAATTAACAAAATTTTAATTTTAAATTTCAAAACTCTGTCTTCCTTGGCGTTTTTTGTATTTGGCGATCAAAAACGTAATACGAAAATATACATGCCAGATGTATATTTTCGTAATATGTATTGTACGAAATTGTTTCATATTATTAATTACTCTCTTAATATAAGTTGTTGAAATATCCATTATTTTTGATAGAAATTACATATGTTCGCCAGATGATATGGCGATTTTTTTTTCCGCCAAGGATGACAGAGTTTTGAGATTAAAAATTCAAATTTTATCAATTTTACAGCAAAAGCAACTCAATCTAACGCATGCACATGATAACTAATACATATCTATACCCAAATATGGGTATTAAAATCGGGAATTTTTTTTTGTAATTTTTTACAAAAAATCCAATGGGCGATTAACATAGGAAATATTTTTCTTGCATCCACGGACGGCCAGTGACGTCATCACTTCGCTTGCGTATTATTGAATATTCGATACTACGATCGTAGCGCAGTCTGCCGGATCCAATGTGAAACATTCCAAAATCAACAACAATTTATAAGTGATAAATTAAATAAACAATTTAAATTGGACTGAATTGTAAATCTAAACCATTCTCGAATCCACCTGAAGACACACAAAAAATTTGATTAAACTCGGTCCAGCCGTTTAGGAGGAGTTCAGACATACACACGCACAAAAGAAATATATAATTCAACTACGTCACGATAAGTTAATAATATAAATAATTATAAGAAAAAAACTTTTTATGAACCATGTTTTTAAATTTTCTGTTGAATCATAGAACTAACTACATTAGCAGTTTATCAATGCGTATGAAATCTTTAAACCGATAGTGACGTCAATTTTTGTGAGATACATAATTTAATTTTTTTACAATTTTTTAAAGCTCACGTTTAATTAAATTATTTATTTAATCACGTTTATTTATTTTTATGTCGAAAGAAAATGAACTCGTAAATTTTTTTTGGCAACAATTAAATTATAGCTAATATTTTAATGGCTATTTATAAGGTATTAGGAGGTTATTATTTTCATATTTTAATTAATAATAAGAAAACTATTCGAATTTTTTCAAATTTTTTTTTTCCTAAACCATCCCTGACCTATAAGGAAAAAAACAAAAAAAGAATGATCGAAATCGGTCAAGCCGTTTACGATTTTATAAATAACATACAGACAAACATTCATTTTTATATATATAGATTATTAATAGAACAAACAACATTTTGGTTATACATAAATTATCATAAGAAGAATCAATAAAATGAATGAATAATATTTTGTTAAAAATAATCAGCGCAATATTTGTTTCCCTAACTATCATAATTGACCGAGATCTTTTCATTCTGAGGATTCAGAATAGATTTATTATAATTTGTTTTGTTAAAATATTAGATTACTAGCAGGCTACGCCCGCTTAGCTGGCCACTATATTGAAATGAATCTTCAAAAGAATTGGATCATTATTTATTTTTCACATCAAATTATAAATAAAAATTAAAATAATTACATTTGAATCGTTCTAGACCTCGAATCGGGTAACCGCTGACTACGGCAGCTCTTTCTCTGCCCGCACTGCATCGGGAGCAGGTTCCCACTGCCTGCAGAAATCTCTTTCCTACGCATTTCAATATGGGTATTTATTGAAGATAGGTGGGTCTGCCATTATTTAAGAACTACGATTTTAAAGATAGCTGTATCTCAGCGTCTATTAAATATTTTAGTTTTTGAACCAAGTATTTTATTGCTCACGCTATTTACACTATATTACAATTTGATTCCGACCAATATAATGAAATAAAACAAAAAGGAGATTTTCTTTTAGAAGGAATTAAATACATAAAAAACAAATAAATTCCAATCAGTTTAATCCTTTCTACTATATACTACCGTTCTTTCCTGGCAAACAATATAAATTGAAAAAAAAAAAAAAAACTTTTAAAGAAATTAAATTAACAAATGAAAAATAACTGTTGTTATACTACAAAAATTATACATAAACATAACTGTTGTAAATATGTTTTTAAATTTTAAATTTAATATACTTAATTTTTTCTACTGCATTACCCTTTTATTTTCAATAAATATAATAAATTAAAAAGAGAAAAAAGATTTGCCTTCAAATGAATGTATTAAATAAAGAATAAATTGCATAATATAGCCGTTGCTAAGATACACAGACGATTACAATCGATGAACAATTTCATGAAAAATTAAACATAAAAGCCAATGTTTAAAATCGAAAAAACATTAATTTAAAAAATTCAAATTCGAAATTAAAAAAAAATCTACAAGAGGAGCACACCTGCAGGGTCCCAGGTACCTATATGCCAAATTTGGAAGCTCTGCGATCAGTAGTGTGAGCACCAGAGCGCAGACAGACACACACACAGACACTTCTCTTTATTTATATAGACTGGCAGGCTACGCCCGCTTCGCTGGTCACTATATTTAAATGAATTTTCAAAAGAATTGGATCAGTATTTATTTTTTACATCACATTACAAATAAAAACTTAAAAAAAAAAAAAAAACCCTCACTGAAATCGCTTTAGATCTCGCTTCTTCGGGTACCCGTTGCCTAAGGCAGCTCTTTTTCCTGCCCGTACTGCATCGGGTCCAGTTTCCCACTGTCTACAGAAAGGTCCTTCCCGGGCACTTCAATCTTGGTATTTATCGACGACTTGTGGATTTTCTGTTATTTAAGAACTACGATTTTAAAGACGACTGTATCTTAGCATATATTATATATTTTAGTTTTTGAACCATGTGTTTTATAAGCCCCCGTTATTTACACTATATTACGATTTGATTCCGACCAGTGCAATAAAATAAAATAAAAAAGTAGATTTTCTTTTAAAAGGAATTAAGTACATGAAAAACAAACGAATTTTAATCAGTTTAATCCTTTCTACTATAATCTACCATTTTTTTTCACCCAATAAATAAATAAATAAATAAATGTATATATATATATATATATGTATATATATATATAAGAGAGATTTTTCTTTTAAAGTAATTAAGAAAATGAAAAATAAAAAGTTGCTATACTATAAAATTTATACATAAAAGTAACAATTTATTTCTATTGCATTACCATTTGATTTCAATAAATATAATAATAATAATAAAAAAAGAAAAAGAAAAAAATGAAAAAAGAAACTCGCCTTCAAATGAATGTATTAAATAAAAAGGAATTCCGTAATAGCCGTTGCTAAGATACGCAGACGATTACAATCGAAGAATAAATCCATGAAAAATGAAACATAAAAACCAATGTTTAAAATCGAAAAAACATTAATTTAAAAAATTCAAATTCGAAATTCGAAAAAATCTCGATGAGGTGCACACCTGCAGGGTCCCAGGTACCTATATGTCAAATTTGGAAGCTCTACGATCAGTAATGTGAGCACCAGAACGCAGACAGACACAGACACACGACACTTCTCTTTATTTATATAGATGAATCTTCAAAAGAATTGGATCATTATTTATTTTTCACATCACATTATAAATAAAAACTGAAATAATTACATTAGAATCGCTCTAGACCTCGCTTCGGGTACCCGCTGATAATGGCAGCTCTTTCTCTGCCCGCACCGTATCGGGAGCAGGGTCCCACTGCCTGCAGAAATCTCTTTCCTAAGTATTTCAATATGGGTATTTATTGACGATAGGTGGGTCTGTCATTATTTAAGAACTACGATTTTAAAGATAGCTGTATCTCAGCGTCTATTAAATATTTTAGTTTTTGAACCAAGTATTTTATTGCTCCCGCTATTTACACAATTTTACAATATTGATTCCGATCAATATAATGAAATAAAATATAAAGTAGATTTTCTTTTCGAAGGAATTAAATACATAAAAAACAAATAAATTCCAATCAGTTTAAAACTTTCTACTATATACTACCATCATTTCCTGACAAATACTATAAATTGGAAAAAAACAAAACAAAAAAACTTTTAAAGAAATTAACAAATGAAATATAATTGTTGTTATACTACAAAAATTATACATAAACATTACTGTTGTAAATACGTTTTTTAATTTTAAATTTAATATACTTAATTTTTTCTACTGCATTACTATTTTATTTTCAGCTAGCAGGCTACGCCCGTGTCGCTGGTCACTATTTTTAAATGAATCACAATAATTAACGAATTCTCAAAATTGCATTAATTTTTATCATGTGATAAAATAAGAGAAAAAAAATTTCTCATCGGGAAAAATGTCGCACCGGGTCCACACTGCCTTCGGCAGCGTATACCCGTGCGCTGCGAGCACGCATTCCTTCACCATCCTTATGACTTCTTAATATTCCATGTTATTACACATAAACTTTCATTCTCAAGAAAAGGAATTAAAAAATATATCATTTAGCATCGGGTAAAAACTCACACCGGGATGCCACTACCTTCGGCAGCGCAGATCCATGCGCGCTGCGCCCGCACGTTTGAGGATATACGTGCGCTGTACACGCATATTCCTTCTCAACGCAAACTTTTATTATTAAGAAAAGAAAATTTAAAAAAAAATCTTTTATCATCGGGTAAAAACTCGCACCGGGTCCCAAACCCATGCGCGTTGCGCGCCTATTCCTTCCCCACCGTTCAAGACCCTCCTAATGAACTTGCTTATACCAATTTTGAACGGTCTTACTCAATTACCTGAGATGCAAAAGAAAACCTGATCAGGGCACTTTAAATTGTAAATCAGGTGAAATCTCGAATTCCACTTTCGATAATGTAAAAGAACTTTAAAATATCTTTCAAATGGTGTATTAGAAATAATTTAATCATAATTAGAATATGAAATATTGAAATTTAGAAATATCCTATTTAACCAGTTTAAAAATTTCAACCTAAACTAAATCTGTTTAAACCAGCTTAAGTTAACCTGAACAGTTTTAAACCTAT